>PVHP010009025.1:0-51393 GCA_004024765.1 Zapus hudsonius
CCCTCCCCCTCCCTTCCGCCTTCCCCTCCCCCTCCCTCCCCTGGCTGGCCAGCCAGAGTCCTGAATCTATAGTTATGGTAAGTCCCCCTCCTCTCAGGCACCAGGCTAAGATGAGGGGAGGGAAACCACCTTTACTTTCACATGGGTTCTCTATGTTTCTTCCAGACCCACGGCATGGGCTGTTAAACTACATGGGTGCTCTCAGGACATGTGGGATACCCTTCCTTGGTCCACAGACACTCCCTTACCTCTCCTGACTTCTCAACAAATATAATAATTTAAAAATTATTCTTCTCAGTCATGTTTGATTTAATACTTTAAAAAATAGACCTTTATTATGAATAAGTCTATACATTTTATGATCAAATCTTGGAAGGTGTCCCCGTTTCCCTCCCCTTTGTCCCCTACCCACTGGCATCCTTCCTCAGTGTGCATACTGGATCTGTCCATAAGTTGATTCTTTAAGTAAAACAGATAACTCAGGGTTCAGAGTTTGAGAACTATTTCCTGAGCCCCATTTACCCCATATCAAGAGCACAGAAATTAAAAAAAAAAAAAAAAAGGACAAAAGTCTGCAAGGTTGAGACAATATGTAAAAGAGTGAGTAAAATATTATATATTCAGCTAACAGAAATAGATTCACAATATTTCAGAACATGGAGTGTAAGACGAGTGGGAAGACATGAAGCTGGTGGGCGGTGTGTCAATAATTATGTAAAAATGCCAAGCAATGTGTGTTTCATTCTAAGAATAGTTGATTCTGACAAGTGAATACTGGAAAAACTAAATTGTAGTTTTGCAAAATTACTACGTGAAAAATCTAAAATATAAATCCAGATGAGAGGATAAAGTTTGTTTCAATAATGCATGTTAATAATATCACTTGTAACATTGGTAATCAGAGTGGCCTCAATTCTCAAAAGGAATACCCAAATATTCATGAAAATACAGGAAATCTATCAAATTTATAAGGGATTTATTATTGTTGTAATAAGGTGAAATTTTAATTATGTGTTCAGTAAAATCTTTTCATTCACTAAGGGTATGATTCAAAAATACATTTTTTGTATCAGAATGGTGCTCTATAGAGCTCATCAAAAATTAAAAATTAAAATAGCAAAGGATGGAGGGAACCAAAACAGAGGAAAAGTCCAGAGAAGAAAGGAAAGACCAAACAAGAACTAAAAAAGAAAAGAAAACAAAAGGGAGAAATAAGGATATTCCCGTTCTTAATTCTTAAGAGGATGTCTAAAAATGTCAAAATTCAGTTCAAACAATTATCATAGGACAGATAAGAATTCCTCTGGGGTCTAAATTAGAAAAAAAAAAGGAATTGCTACACATTTGGAAAGACATTTAGAATTATTTCAGCATTTTCATTTTAATCATTAATGGGTGAGTGTAAAATATTAAAGCTAAATTTATGAGGCAAATGATAACTTCAGAAATAAAAGTTCAGTGTTTACATCTTTATACAACTTGTATGAAACTATCCTTCCAGTACCATGTACACAAATTTTACCAAATGAAAGATGAAAAAGAAAGCAGGAAATGCAGCCCCTCCTCTATCTCTAGCATTAAAACAATATCCATGGAGAAAATTATGTTCTAAAATGCCTTGACCTTAGTCTCTCAATAAATGTTCAGAATCAAAACAAGAAAGATATGAGAGGCAAGAAGGAAAACAAAATAATGCCATGCAATGTGGGATGATATTGAACATTATTTAGTAGTTAAATTATTCATATATTGATTTATCATAAATTTAATCAAACCCTGACACTGAGAAATATAAGACGAGGGGACGTCAGGGTTCACTCTTCAGCCAGACTAGCTAAAAAAAAAAAAATAGTGAGCTGTAGTTTCAACAAGAGACTCTTTCAAGAAATAAAGTGGAAGAGTGACAAAGCGGGAGACTATTCATATTCCTCTAGCCTCAGCTATCAGCACGCACCACCTCTCTCTCTCTCTCTCTCTCTCTCTCTCTCTCTCTCTCACACACACATACATACATACATACATACATACATACACACACACACACGAACACATGTATTTAGAGAAAAATCATTACATTCTGTTTTCAGATTTTAGTAAAAATGAAAAGATCATGGATTTCTTTCATTTAGAAAACATTTGGAATAAAGAAAATGTGTTCAATTTGCTTTCCTCATTTTCTGGTGTATGTGGACGAGCTGTAAAACAATAGTTTCTGGAAATAGATCTGGGACCCAACCACAGGTCATTTATGATCAGTGAGAGGCATTAATTACCTGTCTCATAGGAATATTGTGAAGACTGTGCTTTTTTGGAAGAACAATCTGGAGATTTTTTTTTCTTTTTCTGCATCTAACACAGGTACTCACTTCTACTAGGCAAAACAAAAAATGACTTTTATCTAACATGGGTACTAACATTTATGAGGTAATACAATAAATGGATTGCATCAAACACAGGTTCTCATGTCTATTAGGTAATACAATAACTGACTTTTATCCTAAACTAGTTGGCTATGCCTGTGATGTGACCAGTATGATGTTTCTAGAAGATTGAAGTTTTGTCATAAGTAAAACTTCATTTCTTTCCGAACCTCAATTACATAAATACTACTGAACAATTTTTTTCTAGTTTTATTCCTTATAAAGAATATTTTCCTTTTGTCTCCATATCACTCCAATACGTGAAAATATACTATTTCTATGATGGAAGAAAAAAAAAGTTTCAAAATAATTTGTTTGCTTCAAAATGTTATCCTCCTGATTACAATGTAGAGATAACTTTTCTTTTGATATTTTACATGATAGACACATTTAAACACATTTTAAACTTTTTGATAACCTTTGTACATAAACACACTATTATCATGATCATAATTGTCTTCCAACATCTTTCCTCTTCCCCCTCCAGATTCCTGCTTCCACGGAATACCTACTTTCCAACTAGACTTCCATTTTGGTGCAATATTTTTTTCCTCCTATTATTCAGGTATTATGCAGAAAATAACAGGCAATGTGATATTGTGTGTGCTATGGCCACATAGTGAAAGACACATTTTAAAATAATATGAAAGTAAACCAATCTTTTGATGTTCAATTCCCACCAGAGCAAAAGGATAATATAATTGGAATGAAAGAAGTCTGATAGTACATGCCTAAGATTCAATCCCATGGGCGCCTTGAAAGGTTCATAGCAAAATCTCCATAAATAAAAAAGCCTAAGAGACATTTGCAAAACTCAAATCATATGACTTTCATGATGGGTTTCTTGAATCTTGTAGAATAAAATATGAATGTATATGGTAGGGAGTCTGGTGTGCCTGTGAAGTTACGATAATGTGTGAGAGTAGAAAAGAAAGGCAGAATGTAAAGATGAGGAATGATATAATTAAAATTTAAATATCTTAGACATTGGGCTGGGGAGATGCCCTGGTTGATAAAACACTTGATGGGTAAGTATGAGAGTTTAAATTTGGATCCCCAGCAACCAGAAGGTGTGACAGGGTGCCATTCTAACCCCAGCATTGGTCAGACAGAGATGGGGTCGGGGAGGGGCTTGCTGACTGGCTAGTCCAGCTGAATCAATGAGCTCCAATTTCAGGGAAACACCCGGACTCAAAGGTAAGGTGAAGGGTAACTAGAAAACACAACAAACATTAATTCTAAGCTTCCACATGCACACACATTCATGCAAACATATATAAACATGCAAAACCAAAACAAAAATAAAATTCTATTTACAATGACTGTCCTTGTATTATTTTCTGTGACTTTCTCATAGGGAAGTCCACACCCAGACTTTTCAGTGTGTTACAATTTACATCTGAGCACCTTTACCTTTTTTATGCTTCATATCTATATTAAAATGTGTTTAAAGCCGGGCATGGTTGCCCACGCCTTTTCCCAGCACTCTGGAGGCAGAGGTAGGAGGATTGTCATGAGTTTGAGGCCAGCCTGAGACTACATAGTGAATTCCAGGTCAGCCTGGACTAGAGCGAGACCCTACCTCGAAAAAACAAACAAAAAAATGTGTTTAACAAAACCCAACTCTGCTTTAACAATACTGAATAATTTCTTTGTGCCATTCACTATACTTTTTACTAAACCAAAGATGGCATTTTCTTCAATTAGGACATATCTAAATAGTTGGAAAGGAACCATTATAATTTTCTATAAATAGTAGTACTACAGAAAAGATGACAAGTACTATATGAAACATCTTTAGTCTTAAAGGATAAAAGAGAACCACACAAGGGGACAATATAATTTTTAGGAAGAAAGAGCATTTACACATATTTAGAGGTTTCAGAAGAAAATCAAGCAAGGCAAACAGAGTTCAGGTAGATGGTCACCCTGTAAACTATGCAATGAAGTTTGGACTTTTTATTAAAATGGCACCACAGAGAAAATTCACTTATTCCTGTCATGACTGACAGTCTGGAAAGCATTTGAGGGAAGGGAGGCTGAAATCACAAAGATACATTCTTTGGCTTTATTATCATTACTTATTCTGTTAAATATGTGTCTAGTGCTTCCCATGGGTCAGACACTAGGTGAGGTTAAAAAGAAATACCATTGAATCACTCAGTGACTCCAGACACATGATGTGGAATATTCCTGGGAACATATTCAGTGGCATTTCAAAGATAAAATCAGATATTCATATTTATGAGACTAGCCAGCTATGATGGTGATGACGATTGTGGCAGACATAGAAGAGTCAGCTTCTGAAAATCTTAAGTTGGTTTAGAGAAAGATCAAACAGGTGTGGTCTGGAGAGGTAAGACAGGCTCAATGGAAAAATAACATAACGTGATGTTTAGTCAGAAAAAATATGATGGCCGTTTTAAATGTGATATTTTACTTACTCTGATAAACTATACTGTATACTGAACTCTCACTTTATGATAAGAAAGGGCCATTCAGTGGTCAGAGCTGAGGAAACAGAGGAGTGAAGGACAGAACTTCATGCTCTAATGGAACCTCATAAAACAGTTTTCCTCTGAACATTTATTTTTTCTTCATAGGTGACTGAGAGTTGAAGTAGTTGAGGAGAGAGAGACAGAGACAGAGAGAGAGAGAGAGAGAGAGAGAGAGAGAGAGAGAGAGAGTCTTGAAGTGCAGACTGAGGATAAAGTCAGGTATGGTGTGTTGGCCTCTCCTCTCTCTTTCATTCTATACCATGTGCTCACTTACAGAAATAATCAGGAGAGGAAAAACCAGGCTGAGCCACTGCTCAGGTTGGCACTGTGGGTTGTATGCTTTCAAAGTCTCTATTATCTCCTGACTTAGGTTGGAGGCTGGAGTTTCCTGCCTTCATCACGGGCTTATATTTCTACTTTGTGGAGATATCCCAAAACCATAGATCATATCTTTCTTTACCTTTGAGGCCAGAGAACTATTGATGTGACCTTTTCTAGTGAAAAGATGGAAAGATTTGAAAATGTGTGTGAATGAGTCAGCCATATACAGTTCATGCCTTGACCTTTGGATATTTATAGGGAAGTTTATAGCATTTTCATTTTCTGCTGTCCTCCGTCCCTGCTCTCTACTTTTCCTACTGCCTTCCTTCTCCCTTTACATATATCATGAGATAAGTTTTTATTATGAACATGTTTGTGCATTCAGGAGTCATTATGGAAAGGTGACTAGGTGTGAGTTCCACAGGAAATAACAGACTTATTAACAGAACCATGAGCAACATGAATCATTGGTTAAAAAAAGGGAACACTTCACAGAGAGAATAATTTTAAAATAATATAATAATCTTGTGGAAGTGTTTGCCACAAGGGAGAGAGAGAGAGAGAGAGAGAGAGAGAGAGAGAGAGAGAGAGAGAGAGAGAGAGAGAGAGAGAGAGAGAGAGAATAACATACTGTAGGCATTCTGTAGCAAGAGAGATATAAGTGTGAAAATCTATGCTACTTTTTAAAAGAATTTACTTACTGGTTTTGTGGTATTTAGAAGAGGGTGTTGTGATATTATTTGAGCAGGTGCTATATGTTATTTTCATATTGTGAATGACCTCATTAAGAATGTAGAGGAACTGATATTTAACACTGTAAGTCACAAGTTACCACAATGTTTTTGTAGTGGGATAGGGAGACTTGGTTCCATACATGTGATTTGAATCTTTTCATTTTCTCTAAATTTATATTTAGATTGGATGGGAAATCTCATCCTCCTGGCAGGGAGTACAATATACATAGGTAAAAATCAGAGGATGTTTGGAAGGTGTTTCCTAAGATCAATGACCAGGAACAGATTGAGAACAGGGAATGAGAAAATAGCTGGGAGAAGTGGGAGCACTGCTTACCTAATTTGTGTGTGTTTCTACGAACTCATAAACACCTACTTCATCTCAAATATTAGATAATATATTATAGGTGAAATTCAAACAAAGTACTTCACAAGAAACAATATCCACCTCAGCTATTATCTAGGCCTAACTTATTTTTTGGCATATGTATGAAGTTTGTGTATGCAATATTTGTCTGTGTATGAATGTAGGTAAAATGCTGTGGTGGTAAAATTGCAGTTGTCCAATGACATGATTTATAATCATCATGCAAATAAATCTGGTCATGTCTGTAAGGTAATGCTTAATTAGATTATTTAAGGAGGGGAAGCTCACCCTAATTGTGGATGTTACTATCCCTTGAGCTCAGGTTCTGGACTGTAAATAAGGAAAAAACCAGCAGAGCATTCAGCACTCATTCTGCTTTCTCACTGTGCTGAAATTGACCAAGCGCCATGCCTTTCCTGTCATGATGGACTATAACTTGCTCTGAAATAAACCATGGTCCCCTTAACCTAATTCTGTCTGGTATTTTGCCCCAGTCATATAAAGTTGACTGGTAAAAGGTGCTCTTTTTGTCATCTTCCACCATCATATTTTTTTTCTGTAAGTTAGAAGAGAGAGAGAGAAAGAGAACATACTCAACATCAAGGCCCTTTGCTACTATAAATGAACCCAAACTCCCGATACATGTATATTCTCTATCTGTCTTTCAGTGGAATTGAACCCCTGGCCAGGAGGTTTTGCAATCAAGTGCCTTAAACTGCTGAGCCATCTCCTCAGCACTTTTTTTTTTTTGATACAAGACTCTCATGGAAGTAGAGCTCATAGGTTCAAACAGGAATGTTATATGGATGCTGGGGATGGGGATCCACTTACATCCTCATGTTGGTGTGGTGAGCACTTTCACCACAGAACCATCTCTCCAGCATACCCATTCTCTCTCTCTCTCTCTCTCTCTCTCTCTCTCTCTCTCTCTCTCTCTCCTTTCAGGTAAATAACAATATTTTAATTACCACAATGAAACCAACTTTTGTATACTAAAAGAAGCAAAGACATACCATAGATGTTAATATTTGATTATTATTTTATGACTTAGACTGTATGGTCTTAGCATCTTAAATCATTTCTCATTGATTACTGACTACATAATCTAAAATTGTATTAAGAGATGATCAGAAAATGACAACTCTCATCTGAAAAGAAAACTTCCTGAAATTCAGTTTCATTTTTAAATTTCAAAGTGTGAGTTTTTAAATAAAAATATGCTTTTAAAGAACCAGCTCTTTGTTTCATCAATTTTTTAAATTGTGTTCTTAGTTCCTAATTTATTGTTCTCTGCTTTGAACTTTACCATTTCTTTTCATCTTGAACTCCTAGGGTTGGATTGTTCTTATTTTTTCCAAGGCCTTTAGCTGTTTATTTAGGTTATTAATTTGGGATCCATCTGTCTTTGTTATGAAGCCATTCCGTGCTATAAATTTTCCCCTTAGGTCTGCCTTCAATGTGTTCCATAGGTTCTTGTATGATGTATTTTCATTATCATTTAGTTCAAGAAATATTTCAATTTCCAATTTGATTTCTTAAATGACCCATTCATTGTTTAATAGCATATTGTTCAATCTCCATTAGTTACTGTGATTTCTATTTTTTCTCTCATTGTTTATTTCCAGCTTCAATCCATTGTGGTCAGATATGATCTATGGTGTTATTGAGTTGTATTGTTAACCTATTGATCTGTTTGAATGATCTGTTTAAAGATGATAGTGGTGTATTGAAGTCTCCAACTATGATGGACTTGGAGTTTATTTTTATTTTCCATTAGATTTTGCTTTATTACTGTGGTGCACATGCATTTGGTGAATACATGTTTATGATGGTGATATTCTGTTGTTGGATTTTTCTCTTGTTGAGTAAGAAGTGTTTATGATTGTCCTTTTGATTTTGACAAACCCCTGGCCAATCTTACCAAATGGAAATAAAAAGAGAAGGTCCAAAGCAAAAAAAAAAAAAAAATCAGTAATGAGAAAGGAGAGATCGCAATGGATAACAATAAAATTGGAAGCATCATCAAGACATAATTCCAAAACCTCTATTCCACAAAATTGGGAAATCTGGAAGAAATGGACAAATTCTTAGACACCAACCACCTGCCAAAACTAAACTCAGGACAGATAAATCTACTAAATAAACCTATTACATTGATTGAAATAGATAATGTAATCAAAAACCTCCCCAGAAGGAAAAGTACAGGTTCTGATGGATTCTCAGCCAAATTCTACCAAGCTTTTCTCACATAACTCAAACCACTCTTTCTGAAGCTTTCTCGAGTAATCAGAGAACAGGGAACACTTCCATATTCCTTCTATGAAGCTTGCATCACTCTAATACGAAAACTGGACAAAGATAAATTGGGAAAGGAAAACTATAGACCTATATCCCTGATGAACTTAGATGCAAAAATTCTGAATAAAATCCTTGCAAACCAAATTCAACAACATATTAAAAGTATTATCCACGTTGACCAGGTAGGCTTCATCTCAGGGATACAGGGTTGGGTCAACATATGGAAATTAATCAATATAATCAACCACATTGATTAACCTAACCACCAAAATCACATGGTAATTTTAATCAATGCAGAGAAAGCCTTTGACAAAATCCAACACCACTTCATGACCAAAACAATTGAAAGACTTGGAATAGAGGGCCTATAACTCAACATATTTAAGGGCATATACAAAACTCAAATAATAAAGCCCAAATAATACTCAATGTGGAAAGACTCAAGGAGTTCCCACTATATTCAGGAACAAGACAGGGTGTCCACTCTTACCACTGCTCATCAACATAGTTCTTGAAGTTCTAATCAATTCAATAAGACAAGAGAAAGACATCAAAGGGATACAAATTAGAAAGGAAGATGTGAAACTATCCCTTTTTGTAGATAACATGATCTTATACATAACAGATCCAAAGAATACTATTAGTATACTTCTGAAAGTGATAAACTCCTTTAGCAAAGTTTCAGGCTACAAAATTAACACACAAAAAAAAGTAGCATTCTAGTATGCAAATAACATGCAAACAGAAAAAAGCAATAAGCAAAACATTCTCATTCTCAATAGCCACAAACAAAATAAAATACCTAGGAACACTAACCAAGGAGGTGAAAGACTGTGTAATGAAAACATAAAAAACACTCAAGAAGGAAATTGAGCATGACATGAAAAGATGGAAAGATCTCCTATGCTCCTGGATAAATAGAATTAATATTGTGAAAATGATATTACTTCCAAAAGCTATATCCAGATTCAATGCAATACCAATAAAAATACCAGCTTCATTCTTTGCAGACATAGAAAAGATAATCCCCAAATTTATTTGGAGTAGGAAAAGGCCTCAGATATCCAAAGCCATTCTTACTAAAAGAAGCATATCGGGTGGTATCACCATACCCAGCCTAAAGATATACTACAAAGCTATAGTAATAAAAACAGTATGGTACTGCCACAAAAATAGACAATTAGGCCAATGGAACAGAATTGAACACTGTGCACTAAGCTAAAGCAACTTTAGTTACTTCACTTTCGACAAAGATGCCAACAATGTTAACTGGCATAAGATGGCATAAAGATCTTTAACAAATGGTGATGGACAAATTGGATGAATACTTGCAATAAAATTAAACTAGACCCTCACCTCTCACCATCCACAAAATCAACTCCAAATGGATCAGACCTCAATATAAGAAGTGAAACTCTGAAAACACAGGAAGAAAAAATAATTGGGGTAACTCTCTATGAGATAGGAATAGGGAAAAACTTCCTGAGAAAATGTACTATAGCCGAGGAAATGTAGCAAGCACTTAACCAATGGGATCTCATCAAGCTATAAAGCTTCTGTACAGACAAGCAGACCATACTCAAAGCCAATAGACTACTTTCAAACTGGGAGTTAATCTTTGCCAGCTACAATATGGATAAAGGTCTAATATCTAGAATGTACAAAGAACTCAAAAAAAAATAAATAAAAATTATCAAACAACACTCTCACAAAATCGGGAACTGAACTGAACAGGGAATTCATAGAGGAAGAAATAAAAATGGCCAACTCCCATTTGAGAAAATGCTCAATGTCATTAATCATCAGAGAAATGCAAATCAAAACAATAAGGAGATTCCACCTTACTGCAGTCACAATGGCAATCATTTAAAAATCTACTACCAGTAGATGCTGGTGAGTTTTTGGAGAAAAACAGATACTCATTTACTACTGGTAGAAATGAAAACTGGTACAAACACTATAGAAAGCAGTGTGGAGGCTCCTGAAGAGGATGGATATAGAGCTACTGTCAGACCCAGTTATCCCTCTACTGGGCATCTACCTCCAAGTTTCCTCGCCGAAGTACAGAGACATTTATTTGCTCAATAAGTTTATAGCAGCTTAATTCTTATAAGCTAGCAATTGGAATCAACCCAAATGCCCAAAACTGGATGAATGGATATCAAATTCTGATACATATCCACTATGGAATTTTATGCAGCTAAAAAGAAAAATGGCATATTGAAATTTAAAGGAAAATTGTTGGACTTGGAGTAGATCATTCCTAGTGAGTGACCACAAACAAGAGGAAAAAGCCAAATGCCACATATTTTCCCACATAAGTGGTTCTTAACCAGGTTAAAAGGGAAAATTAAAATCTGTCAGTGAAAGGACAGATTGTAAAAGGGAATGGAATGAACTGTGGAGTAATATGAGGTTGGGATGGGATGGGAGTGTGAGGGGACTCATAGAGTAAACCAAACTAATAAAGAATTGGCACCACAATACCCTAGCTTTTTACAGTAAGCTACTGAGGAAACTGAAGGCACAACCTGTTATGAGGGGCTATGACCAGAATGGGAGGAAGCCTAAACTCATGAATAATTGCTCAGGCCTGCATCTCCCTGTCCCAGGTATTGGTTCCTTCACAATCTGGGCTGTTGATCAAAGAAACCCACCATGTCCCCAAAACATGACCCTATTGCTGAAGAAATCACAGAGTGTCATCAAACAACACCAAGAGATCCTGCTAAATCCAGAATGGTAAGCAGCTCCCATATGGTAGCATGTGTAGCACTGGAAGGTGTTACATGAGCTGCCTTGGGAAATTGGTCAATGATATGTGGAGAAAATAAACATCACTGACATAAAATATAGACAGTTGTCACAAGAATGCTAAACACATGGCTATATGGAAGAGAACAGCAAGTCACGAAATGCTCATCTGTGCAATAGTGGCACTAAACTGAGGAGGGTAATCAATGGCTTACTTATTCACCAAGAGATCCCCTCAGTGACAAGGAATCTGTGGTAGTTTGATTAGATGTCCCCCAATAGAATCAGAAGATTATTAAAGGTTGTGAACTGTTCCAGCCTTTTGGCTTAAGCTCTGATCCCTTTGGCCTGGCATCCTGGGGTCTGAGCCTAAGGTATTTCTAAATTATATGCAAAATTACAGGGATACTTATGCAAAGAGCAGCTGGAGCTCAAGTCTGGCAGTCATGCTGATTGTGAGTTATAGAGATTCTTGCTTGCTTTGGAGGTGCCTGGCCTCTGTCTCTTTGCTTGCATCTGTAAAAGGGGGCCAGACTTTCCCTTCATTTTTGAAACTTCCCCTGGATCTGTTATTTTAATAAATATTTTCCTACCCAAAATTGGCCTGGTTTGGAAATTCATCCCAGTGGCGTGTGGCTGACTACAACAGAACTCTTAACTGAAATTGGGATCCATGTCATAATCCTATGGGGACCAAGATCTCAGCCTCCTAGGGGAAATTCCCACTACCAGAAAGGTACAGAGAGGCTATACTCATTAGAGCTAGGCAAAATAGCAATGTCATCTCATTTAAACTATATTGATCTCATTCTCTGATGGAGATTCTGTTTGTATTTTTTTTTAAGAAGGCATTGAGAGAGCCAGGGATAACTCAATTCCACCAACAAGTCATTGGTTGAAAGTTAACATCATGGCAGGAGACAAACCACACCTAGCCTTCACACAGGGCCCAAATGAAAACTACTAGAAAGTGAGGAGACAAACAGGAGACCAATAACCACAGCAAGTCTGATAACCTGTGAAAGGTCAATGGAGACAGACACCAATGATACCTAATACAACCCAGGGCAAAAGTACAAAGATACTTAAGATCTCAACAACAAAGCTAACTCAAAACTCACCCACTATGACTCAGGGAACTGAGCAGAAGAGGGGGTGGAAAGAATATAAGAGCCATGGTGGGGGAGAATATCCAGAGACATCGCCCCCTCAGCAACAATACACAAGATGGAAGAAAAAAAAGAACAAATAACTGGCTACCTCTGGTGCAGTTCATAGCCCCCTAAACTATGGACAGATCCAGTCAGTATGTGCACCAAGAAAGTACCTCCGTGTGTAGGGGACAGAGAGTTGGGAAACAGGGACACATTCACAAGATGTGCTCATACAATGTAGATACTTATTCATAATAAAGATGGTTAAAAAATAAAAATAAATTAAATAAATAAAGTAAAATATGCTTTTCATGAAGCTTTAATTTTATAATATTTTATTATCATTTACTCTCAATTGTTAGGAAATAGTGATTAAAATTTATTAGTAGTGCAGTAGTAGCTCTTTCAAAATAAAAAGCTTAAGTATAGTTGTTTGAATATAAAAATACCTCCTGTTGCTTTATGTTCTTCTCCATGAGCCTCATACTTAACTCTAGTTAGTGGAGGCGTTGGAAGGTAGAGCTTTGCTGCAGGAGGCATGACCCTGGGAGTTGGCTTTGGAGGGCTGTAACCAAGCCCAGATTCTCACACTCAGCACATTTTCTGTCTTCCTCCCTGCTGATGTGAAGATGTGGTACCTGGAATTCTACTCATACCATGCTTTCCCAACTATGATGAAATTTTCTCTCAAAAATATGAGCCAAGGGGGCTGGAGAGATGGCTCAGTGGATAAGGCACTTGCCTCCAGTGCCTAGGGCCCCGGGTTCAATTCCCCAGGACCCACATGGGCCAGACCCACAAGGTGGTGGCCCTGGTGATTTCTCTCTCTCTCTCTCTCTCTCTCTCTCTCTCTCTCTCTCTCTCTCTCTCTCTCTCTCTCTCATCTCTCATCTCTCATCTCTCTGCTTGAAATTGAATAAATAAAATATTTTTAAAAATATGAGCCAAAAATAAACCATTTTATCCATTCATTAATTGTGTATATTTTTGGGATGCACTGTCCTGTCTCAGTACATGTACCCATTGTGAAAAGATGAAATTAGTATTTTTATGCTTCATACCATAAACTTTACACATGATGGTTCTGATTTCTACACATCCTCATTAAGTTTTCTTACTTCCTGTCTCTAAGTTTTTCCTCATATTTTAAAAATCATGTGTATCCATGTGGTGAAGGCATCAGGATTTCATTTGCAGTGGCTAAACACCCTGATGTGCCATATTCTCTCTCTATTCCTTGCAAATAAAAAAATATTTAAAAAAAATTTGTACATGTGTGTGTGTGTGTGCACACTCTGGCACACCAGAGAGCCTTGCACTGCAAATGAACTATAGATGCATGCATTACTTTGCACCTTGATTTACTTGAATGCAAGAGACCCAAGCCTAGATTAATAGGCTTTAAATGCAAGATCCTTTAGATGCTGAGCCATCTCTCCAGTCCTCTTTTTCTTTTCCCTTCTCCCTTTATTTTGATAGCCAACTCCACAGGTAGTAAGTGGTATATCTTTCTGTTTTAGTTTATTTTTCTCTGACTAATAATATTTCCTGATGTTCAACATTTTTCATGTGGTAACTGTTTGTAATCTCTGTATGGTGAAATGCCCATTTAAATACTTTGTCTACTTTCAGATTGATGTTACCTATTTTCTTATTTTGAGCCATAAGGGTAATGGTTTCTATATTCTAGAAAAAGTTTGTCCTAAGACACACAATTTGTAAATATTTTATCTATATAAAATCTTATTTTATTTAAATTACTTATTATAATTTTATCTATCTATCTATCTATATATTCTAGCATTGTGTCTGAATTTAATTAACACCATTCTAGGCAGAAAATATGCATTAAGTATGATGTAGCCATGATGTTTTAAACTGTGTAATTTGTGGGGTTTTTTTTCCTTATATCGTAGTAGGCAGATGTTAACAGATCCCACCTCCCATTTCCCTTGTAGCATGATAAAAAGAAGAGACAATTCCTGATGAAGAGGAAGATGGAGCTTGCCAGCCAATCACCTGGTGAAGAGAATTCCCTTCTGCTATAGGAATGCTATAGAGGCGGGAGGAGCAGATATCATCTTCACGAGATAATGTACTATAACCCCCAAAAAGATCCGCCCTCAGAGCAGCTTTCAGACTCACAGCACAGCAGAGCCTGCCCACTTTTCGAGTTCTAACTCAAGATGCCTAACTTTTCTTGTTTTCTTTCTTCCTCTTCTTCCCACAGAGGCACACTGCACTCACACGGGGCCACTTTTATCTTTTGATTCCCAGATTCATGCATGTCATGGGGCATGTGCTCTCTCTTCCTTTTGTGGATCTCTTCACCATCTGCAGAGCCTTTTCCCATATGTTCCTCAAAAAAAATCTACTTTTTCCCTCTTCAGTTTCTCTTCCTCATTCCTTAATTTCTTGAGGAAAGGAACGTACAAACCACTGACTGAAAGCCACCCTGATGGCTGTTGAGTTATCAGGGATGTTAGTCACTTGAGTGAAGAACACAGAGTCAAGAAAGGTCTCGTTCCTCATTCTCTCAAAATCTACAACACTGTTATAAAATAGTGTTTTCTGTTTAAGATGTGTCCTTACATATTATTCTGAGAGTTTATAGTGTTGGTTCTGACATATTTACTCTGTTTGTTTAGTATGACTTACCTGCTGTGAATGTCTGAAGGAAGGAACAGATGTTTGCATTGCTTTTTGATATCTGTTTTGCTCATTAACATTTGCTGAAAAGAAAATCCTTTCCTCATTGAATTGACCTGCCATTCTCATCAAAACTCAATTGGCTACAAAAACCTAGTTTATTTCTCAACCACAATCTCCTTCAATTACCCTGTATGCCATTCTGCATGGAGCACAATACTTTGAACTTGAGCTTTGTAGGCAATTTTGAATTTGGAAAATATGAGTATTTTATTTCAGGCTTTCTTTAATACTGACACGTTCCTTTATCATCATTACTAATAACTCACACACATTGATGGCTATTTTATGTTTATTTATAATCCATTACATTAAAAATGTTGTTCCTCCCTTACCTACTTGACTTCTAAAAACAAAATGAAAACTAACAAATATAATAATTACTGAAAGACAAAAATAAAGGAAATATTACATCAAAATTTAGAGAATAAAAGAAATTTAAATTAATTATACCATATTATTTTTATAGATTATAGTATAGATTCAATAAGACATTTGTCAAATTTAAGTAATAGATATGAACTGACAATCAACATCTTTTATTATAAGAGCTAACCTTCATCAATGCCTGAAAAACTATGAAAGCTGGTATAAGAAATATTGAGAGAACATCTCTGAGAAATAACAATCTAAAGTTGATACCAGAAACTGTCGGCCACAAATGGATGATTAAACGCATTAGGTCAGGCACTGCTTTATTATCCGTATTACAAGGGAGTGACATATTGAAAATCTTTAACACTGGTTTCCTGTCAGTAGTGAAAAATCTTATGTTAACATGAAATCAACTTCTCCTCTCCAAGAGTTATTTATCACATAGAATAGATTGAAGTTGGTGAACAGAAGACCAGTAAAGTAGATTGGCTTTGACATAAAATAGCCTGGATAAAAGTGAATCAGACAAGAAAGTGGATTTGTACCAAGGTTAAAGACTCTTTCAAGAAATAGGGAGAATTCAGTCACCCAGGCAGGAAGGAGTATGGAGTCCTTTGAGGTCTGAAGTACACTGTTGATCAGTTACATAAATACATAGTGTTGTCACCAACTGGGGGACCTATGGTGGCCAAATCCCTGATACTCATTTGAGGGTCAAGCATGCCCTCCATAAGGACATGGTGAATCCAGATGCCACAGGAGGAAGTTGCTCCTCATAGAAGAGGCATTTCAGGAATTTGTCTGTTCAGAGAATCAACTCTTTCTAATTGGATTAAGTAAGGTTGGTTGTTCTTGTGACTAAGTATACAACTTAATTTGTAAACATCCTGGGCAAGCAGCTGACATACTTTATTACTGGGACAGGCTGCAGGTTTCCAAGATATAAATTTACAGTATTTCCCCTACTTTATTTAAATCTCATCTTCCAAAGATAATGTTTTCTCTTTTCTTCCCTGCTTGAAAGAAATAAGACAGATGGCTATAGAAAGTGTGTGTGTGTGTGTGTGTGTGTGTGTGTGTGTGTGTGTGTGTGTGTGTGTGTGTGTGTTTAGTAGGGTCTCCTACTACTGGAAAGGAATTCCAGACTCAAGTTTCACTTTGGGGCTGAGTTGATGATGTAGGCACTGGGAAATCGAACGTGGGCTGGCTAGTATGCAAGTAAGTGCCTTCAAGATGCTTAGACCTGCCCACAGCCCGGAAGACACCAGCCTTCAGCTCATTATCAATGAATCTTGGTCCTTATTTCCTGATTTCATTTCATTTTAGGAATAGGAAATAGAATGAATATGTTTCGAAAATCGATCTTTACTAATTTGGGATTTCTATCCTCCATTTCTGTTTACTCACTTTCAGAATGTATATAAGCTACATCCCTATCCTAGTTTAAGGAAATCTCCCACAAAGGCTCATTTGTTGTGAACATTTGAAACTTAGCTTGTAGGACTTTTTGGGGTGGCTATGAAATCTTTGAGATATAGGGCCTAAATGGCTGACCTAGGTTACTGGGATAAGCCTTGGTTTATAGTCTGGCCCTAGTTCTAGTTTGAACTCTCTGCTTCCTGTCCAGATAGGATGAGAAACAGCTGCAAAATTACACTGCCATGACCAAATCAAAATGGCATAATAACCTGACCATAATGGACTATACCCCTTGTGAGCTGAAATAAAATTCTCAGCTATTAAGATTTTTTTTTATCTCTCATGGATTTGGTTACAAAGATGTCAATGCAACATATATACTCCCACAGACATAAGTTTAGATCATCTGTACTCATTAAAATTAGAAAAAAAACAAAATTCTTCAACATTTTTTTTCTTGGTGCCATATTAACTCTATTTAATAAAACTTAGGAATGACTTAGCATTCTTATTTTGCATCTTCTCACTCACTTTTCAAGGCATGTCCATCTGTCCCTCATCCCCAGCTCAGGGCCACTTAACCATTTTCATGAGTCTCCGTGATTGTCTGTTCTCTGCCCCCTACAGAAATGTTTTACAGGATGCAGACCATGTCCAGTTGTTTGTGTGGGCGCTAGATTATTGACCTCACAGTCCCTGCTCTTCTTAGGCTCTCATGCTTGTGCAGGAAGCACTTTCGACCACAGAGCCATCTCTCTATCAACTAGATTTACAGTAACTTATTGTGAATTTTATAATTTACAGTAAACAAAATGATAGGTCCAACTTCTCTTTAAATACTACACTACTTTTTATAAGTAACTGAAACATGTACAGAATTTGGTGTCTAAAATAGGTTCTGAAATCAGTCCTCCATGGATTCAAAGAGCTCGTGAATTATTTGATCATTGAACTCCTTTTTGCATGCAAGTAAGAGTTGGCTGGCAAACTTAAAGTATGTTCTTTGTCCCACAGTTTATTCACACCAATAACCAAGATGCAAAAAGGAATCGTATGCAGAATGGTGAAATTTTATGGGTCTAGTCAGTTTTAAAATACAACTTTTAAATGGATGATGACTACATTGGATTTGAACACATTTTAGTTAGAATGGGTCCAAATTATTATTATTATTATTATTATTATTATTATTATTATTATTATTATTTTGTTTCTTACCATAGGGTCTCTCTCTCTAGCCCAGACTGATCTGGAATTCACTATGCACTCTCAGGGTAGCCTAGAACTGACAGCAATCCTCCTACCCCTGACTCCCGAGTGCTGGAATTAAAGGTGTGCAATACAACCTTGATAATAGTGTTATTTTAAGACATAATCATTGAATATGATTTCAAATATATAATATATGTTTTGAATATAAACTAAAGTTATATAAGGGTCATTTATTTGTGTTCTGTAGCATTTTTTTTCAAAACACATAATCATGAGCTTAAATTGAAATATTTTGAAGCTATGAGCTCAAAATTGTGTGACTGGCTTTGACAAAGAAAGTGATTTTTCACAACTCCAGTTGTTACTGATCAGGTAAGTTTCTTTTTATTCTGATTTATACCTCTACCTGACCTCCAAAAATTACTCTTTTATTTTTGCAGATCATGGTATCACAAATGACAGGGCACTGTTTAGCTATCTAAGCAGGAAAAGATTGTTTTATTCACACATATACGTGTATAATTTATTTAAAAAAGGACTGCTTAGTAAATAGTTTTACTTTTACATATATTTTAATTGACTCGGGATGTCAGTAAACCTGTGAGCCACAGGTCTTAGTGTTAGCTTGACTGGGTTGGTCTGAAGAATGCGGCTTGTCTCAGAATCCTCACCCAGTAAAAGAGAAAAAGCTGTGTGCTTTCTCAGATCACCAATTCCTTCACTGGGGACTCCTAAAGATGACTTACCTCATCCAGTCCCAATGACCACTTCTTAAAGAAACACAAGAATAGGCTTTAAGATGTTGACATACAATTTTATGTGTAGTAGTATACATACACATAATATATAGAAATATTTATATAAATGACTTTTACAATGTAGCCCTTCTTTACACCTTTCCTATGCAACACTAATTTACAAATGAATGAATCTTTCCAAGTAGATGAGTGAAAGGACAATTAGTATTTTCTGACTTTCAATTTTTTAGAGTTCTATAAAAGCCGTTTTCAGAAACCTGAATATTTTTAAATACCTTCTGAGAGAACTATGTAGAAATAAAACTTAGACCACTTAATCTAAGCAGGTTTGCTTGGATTCACACTAAATTATAGATAATTTGTTGATAAAATGTTGGGCGGGGGGACAGGGTCCACATGCACCTGTGTGTGTATGTGTGTGTCTGTGTGAATATGTGTAATAATTTTACCCATTTGAAGAATGTCATTTGGTTTCAAATAACTATTAGATTATTATAAAACCAGGACCGTTTTTCCTGATTACTAAAATGAAAAGAAAAACTAAATGATGAACATACATAAGCCTTAAAAAAAGAAATGAAAAACTATCCTATTCTGATTCCCTTGGAAGAAGAAATAATAAAATTAATTATATGCTAGGATCAGACTTTTATCTTAAGCTGCCTGCATGACTTCCCTAAAGTGTCCCATAATATATAATTATTTTTATGAATTATTTCTTTTATCCTTAGACATTAAGCTGTGCCTCCCATTTATTTCAAAAACAGAAACTAGCTTACAAGGATCACTGGAGCATAGAAGACAGTGTTGCTTATAGGAAACATGAAAGGTGAATCATAAGTAACTATAATACACTGTCATGGCATCATAAGCTTAACCAGAATCCTCTTTAAACTAGGGGTATACTGGCCATTCCACTGTGTTCTCCCTCTCTCTCTTGCTTGCTCGCTCCCTCACTCTCTCTCTCTCTCTCTCTCTCTGTCTCCTAGCAATTTTCTGGGCCTGATATCTTTCAGTGAAGTTATATTCTCCTCTTCATAGTGTGGGTCACATGTATATCAGCAGACTTGTTAAAGCTCAAAGTGAGCTGGCAGCTGCCAACCTTGCTAAGCAGAGATTTCATTTTCATTACCAGGAGGTGAGCTGCTCCATGGGTCTCTTATTAAGGTCAGTCTGATTCAATAGCCTGCAACCTCCTTGAAGCCAGTGTACTTTCTCTTTATTTTTCCCAATTTTATTGCTATCATCTGTTAACCAGATAAATGCCAAAAATAAAAGAACTATTGTCTAAGAGCAGATATAAGAATTTAATCATATAGCTTATATAACATTTCCATATATTTTAAAGATGTACTGCTAATGATAATTTTTACATTCTTTAGATTAAGAAAATAGCAATGATCTTCAGACCTGTTTTTAAAATTTTAAAATGTAGATGCATTAATGAATTAAATGATGGATTTTTCTATACCAATTTTATTTCCTATTATACAGTACGTCATGTCAGGTCTCAAATTGTAATAATTTAATGTCCATAATCAGATGGCATTGAAGAGTTTCTGTTCTATCAAGAAATACTCTTGTTTTAAGATCAAGATTAAACAGACAAACAAACAAACAGAATAGAACAGTGAAATGACACACAAAGTTCCCAGTCTTGAAAGCCATGAAGTAAAGGAGTAGGAATAGAATGAAACACATGGAGTTTAATGAAGAGTTACCAATCTCCAATGGTAATGAGCATTTAGCAACTATGGCCCTCATATTTTTTGACTTTCATTTGGGTTTCCTTTATTCTTTGCCAAAAGAGATGATATTTAGCTTTCTGGTGCAAGAAATAAATCATAATCAGGAAAACAGAGAGGCATTTTAAAACACTAAAGGAATATTTTTTGTTTGTTTTAAAAGGGGGAAAATCTATGCCAGCTATATATACCATGGACAGAGGCCTATTATATCAAACCTCCAAAGAGATCAAAAAATTAAATAATGAAAAATCAAACAGCCTTCTCATAAAATGGGGCACTGAACTCACAAGGGAATTCTCAGACAAGGCAATATGAATGGCCTATTCTCATTTAAGAAAATGTTCAATGTCACTAATCATCACAGGGAAATGCAAATCAAAACAACAATGAGATTCCACTTCACTCCAGTCAAAATGGCAATTATTAAAAAATCCAACGAAAACAGATGCTGGTGAGGATGCAGGGAAAAAGGGACCCCCATTCACTGCAGATGAGAATGCAAACTTGTACAACCACTATGCAAAGCAGTGTGGAGGCATATGAATAAGATGGATAAAGAGCTACCAGGGGACCCAGCTATCACTCTACTGGGCATCTACCAAGAATCTTTGCAGCAGCACAGAGTCATTTGCTCAACCATGTTTATTGCAGCTCAATTCATAATAATATAGAACTGGAACCAATCCAAATGCCTATCACTGGACAAATGGATATCAAAGTTGGGGTATATATACACTACGGAATTCTACACAGCAGAAAGGAAAAATGACAATGAAATTTAATGAAAGTGGA
Organism: Zapus hudsonius; assembly: GCA_004024765.1. Classification (NCBI taxonomy): domain Eukaryota; kingdom Metazoa; phylum Chordata; class Mammalia; order Rodentia; family Dipodidae; genus Zapus; species Zapus hudsonius. The sequence goes on from PVHP010009025.1 coordinate 21,560, forward strand.
TGGATTGGAGCAGATCATTCTTAGGGACCTCACATAAGAATAGAATATCAAGGGCCACATATTCTCCCTCATATGTGGTTCCTAACCAGCTTAAGCCTGAACATTAAGAAGACCAGTCAGTGAACTGAGAGTCTGTCAAAGGGGATGGAAAGTTTTGGGGGAGGGGAATGGGTGAGGACTCATACAATAAACTAAACTAATAATGAATCAACACCATAAATCCCTAACTTTCATGCATTAAGCTCCTGATGAAACAGTGGGCACCACCTGTTAGGAGGAGCTATGAATAGAATGGGAGGAAGCCAAACCTCAAAACAATTGCTCAGGCCTGCATCTCCCTGTCCCAGTTATTGGTTCCTTCCCACACTGAGCTGTTGATCAAAGAGACCTAAGAGGTAACTAAAATGAGACAGACTTCTGTCACAGCTCTTGAATACCTGCCTCAGGCCTAAGGTAAGATCTTATTGCTGAAGATACCACATAGTGTCATCAAACAACACCAAAAGTTCCTGATAGATCCAGAATGGTAACCAGCCCCCAGATATTGGCATGTGTAGCTGCCAGGAGAAATTGATCAATGATACTTGGAGAAAGCAAAGACCAGTGATATACACTAAGAGAAAGTTGTCATGAGAATGCTGAACACAGTGCTATATGAAAGAGTCCAAAAAGTCAAGAAATGTTCATCTGTGCAGTAGTGGCACTAAACCTAAGAGGGTAATTGGTGGCTTACTGATTGGCTAAGAGATCCACTCAGTGATAAGGAACCCTTAATTGGAACTGGGATCCATGGTAAAATCCTATGGGGCCATAAACCTAGGACCCAAGGGAAAATTCCCACTACCAGAGATCTACAGAGAGGCTACACCAATTAGAAGCTAGCCAAAATAGCAATGTTGTCTCATTTAACATCTACTGATCTCACTCTCTGATGGAGATTCTGTTTGTGTTTTTCAGAAGTCAGTGAGAAAGTCTGGGACAAAGCAATTCCACTAACAAGACGTTGGATGACAGCTGACATCCTGGCAGGAGATGAACCATCCCTGGCCTATCACACAGGGCACAAATGAAACCTGTGAGAAAGTGAGGAGATATAAACAGGAGACCAATCACCACAGCAAGTCACAAAGGGAGAAGAAGAAAAAAACTGGCTGCCTCCCATGCATTTCATAACCCCCTAACCTATGGACAGATCCAGTATGAGCACCCAGGGTAGGTAAAAGAAGAATGGAAATGGGGGTAACATCACAAGATTTGCTGATACAATGCATATAATTATTCATAATATACTGATTAAAAAGTTAAAAAGCTTTGTCACTTAAATTACTTGCTAAGGGCTGGAGAGATGGCTCAGAGGTTAAGGCACTTACCTCCAGTGCCTAAGGCCCCTGGTTCAATTCCCCAGGACCCACATAAGCCAGACCCACAAGGTGGTGGCCCTGGTGCTCTCTCTCTCTCTCTCTCTCTCTCTCTCTCTCTCTCTCTCTCTCTCTCTGTATTTCTGTGCTTGAAAATGAATAAATAAAAAAAAAATTAAAATTGGAAGCATCTTTGCCTTTCTAAAACCACACTGATTTAGAGAATAGTCCCTGAGGGGACACTAGTCTTCTAAGAGTCAATATCAGACTTGTTCTGAGAATAAGCATATAAGTATTGGTTATTTCATAGACTTTGAGATGTGCATCTTCCTGAGACAAAGAGACAAAGACAAACTTTAGCAAAATAAAGAGCACACTTACAAATCATTAATAGTCTGTTCAGGAAGTATACATATCTAACTAAGCTTTTGTAATAGGGGGTTATTTAAATAGTGCAATTAAAAGATGAAAACAAAAAGTAATTATCCTGACTGTGTCCATTTTGTTCCTCTAACTTGTCACCTGTTCTTTAAAGATTTTCCCCTGGTACAAGCTCCCTATACCAGCCATCTGAGCATGGGAATTCCCACATCCCGGGAAATAATTTCTGAGCATGGGAATTCCCACATCCCAGGAAAACACTTCTGAGCCTAGGAATTCTCACATCCCAGGAAATCACTACTGTGCTGCACCAGGTGTCCCTATGAGGATGCTCATAAGATCTGCAATTAGGCTGCTGCCCAAGCTGCTCAAGCACCCTTGCAGGTGGACAGGTGCTGGAAGCCCTCACTTTACCTCTTTCCCCAGGTAACAGCGCTGTTCTCAATAAGGCAAGCCAGATTTCTAGAGGAGCTGGCTTCCAGTATGGTCTATACTGATGATAACACCCCCTTCCTTTGATTGATTGTTGCATCCCAGTTTCTATCTCTTCCTCTCTCTCTCTCTCCTTTTCTCTCTCTCTCTCTCTCTCTCTCTCTCTCTCTCTCTCTCTCTCTCTCTCTCTCTCTCTCTCTCTCTCTCTCTCTCTCTCTCTCTCTCTCTCTCTCTCTCTCTCTCTCTCTCTCTCTCTCTCTCTCTCTCTCTCTGCTTTCTGTCTCCATTTTAAACCAGTCAGGCCAGAAGCATGAGATTTTCATGCTTTTTTTGTTGCTTTTCTGGATTTCATTACAGAACATCATCATTTTGTATATATATTGCAAAATCTAAAATCATTTCAATATTCAACCTTCTCATATTTAAAAAGAACATTGTGAATCTGGATTATTGACAGTTGGAAGGTTCTCATTTTTTCTAGAGACTATTGCTCACTATACAAAGATTTTCTCTGGGATAGGATAGATGCACACAAAAATTAATATGACAAAATGATAATTTGAAGAGCAAAATTCAATTACATCTGCTCATATTAAAAATAAGTATGAGGCTAAACCAAATTGGATTCAAAATCATAAAATCCTCACGAACACACTGTAACCTATTAAGTAAGTAGAGGGCTTAGTCTGGCAAGAGGGGTCTTGAATAGAATGGGAGAGAGTCTAAGCCTGTGAAAAATTGATCAGTCTGACAACCCCAGGTTCCAGTCATGGGCTCCTTTCCTCACTGAGATGTTGACCAAAGTGACCCATGAGGTCCCCAAAACAAGATAGGATCCTCTCAAGGCTCTTGAATGCCCACCACAGGCTTGAGGCAAAACCCTGTTGCTAAAGAAACTACAGAAAGCCATCGATTAGCATCAAGAGACACTTCGAGGTCCAGAATGGTATCCAGCTCCCAGATGGTAGTTAGTGCAGTGCTAGAAGGCACTGCATAAACTGCCAGGGGAAGCTGGTCAATGACAGCTGGAGCAAACAGAGACCACTGGTGTGAAATACAGCCTGTTGAAATGAGTAGGCTATACACACTCCCTACTGGGAGAGAACAGGGAACCAAGAAATGAACTCTTATGCAATGGAGGAGACAAAGCCTTGGGGGAGGCAATCAATAGCTTTTAAATTCTGCCAAATATTCCACTTAGTGAGGGGGAGCCCTTAACTGGAACTGGGGACTTAGGGCAATATGCACTGGGAGCCGGACTCTTGGGCCCCCAATGAGAGATGCAGTATGTGAGCAATTGAAGGAGAGGCTACTAAAAATAGAGCCTAGCTAATTCAGAAATGTGTATCTCAGTTAACCTATACTGATCTCACTCTCCAATGGAGATTCTGTTTGTGTCTTTCAGAATGCAGCGAGAGAGCTGTGGTTCATCCAACCCTACCAACGAACTGAAGGCTGATAGCTGACATCCTGGCAAGAGATAAGCCACCCCCAGACATAGGGAGGAGGATCCATATGGAACCCCACAGAGAATGATGGGCTGAAAAAGTGACCCATAATGACAGCCAATCAGTCAACACAGGATAAGCCAGTGAAATACACACCAACCATTTTCGAAACAACCTAAAGCAGAAGTACAGAGATCCCTAAGTTCTCAACAATAGAACCACCTTGATACTCACCCACCACCACTCAGGGAACTGAGTGGAAGAGGGGGCAGAAAGATTGTGAGAGCCGTGGTGGAAAGAATATCCAGAGACATTGATCCCCTCAGTAACAACATACTAGGGCCGGGACCTGACTCCTAGGCTATCCATGGTCCCCTGCTCTAATGACTTATCCAGACTGCCCACGGAGGAGGATATCCAGCTGACTGGGGATGGGGAAGAAAGACATTGGGGAATTGGGGATAACAACTCATTGTTTGCCCGTTAAATAATGTAACTCATTATGGACATATAAAAAATATCTACCATAAAATGACATTCTATGAACTTAAAATTAACTTTAGTTTTGTATGTAAACTTTAATAAAAAAGCTCTTGCCATATTCTAAAGATGTCATGCAGAAATGGACATGAAATGTTGCATACATTTAGGCGATAACATTCTTTTCATTTGTGTTAAAGAAAAAGAAAAGCATATTTATAGCACTTTTTTCCTGGGATAAATGAATAAGACAAATTGGCATTGGAGGTAATTATTTTTTCTTGCCAATTATCAGGGACTTAGACTTGAAAAGTGTTTTAGATTAATATGTTCAGGAAAAAGTCAACACTTAAAATAATATAATATTTAACAACTAAATCTTAGAGAAATAATTAGGACAGTGGAGTCAATGCCATGATTTATGACGAACATCAAATATTCCATCAGCCCTGGAAATTATTTTGTTAATACGAAAATCAACTATTTTTAAATTAAAAATAAATTAAAAACAATTTTATTTTAATATGCCTTTCTTCTTCCTGTGTCTGGAATCTATGGAAAAACACATCTCACTCTGATGGAATTATACAAAACTATAAGAAATCTAGGAAAAGAATATTTTAAAAATTACTCAAAGCACAAAAGGCATCTCCAAAGTGCAAGATGTTGGGAATATGGGTTTCTATATAAAGATATATAATAATAACCAAAATACAATATTTTAATAGTTAATATTTTCAAATGAGCCATCAAAGTGCTTTTGAATAGCCAGTATAAACACATGTTCTCCAAAGAAGAATAAAGACTCCCAAAGTTTAATATAAGTTCCCATCATAAGAGAAGAATGCAAAAGAAGGAAAGAATAAATTCTAACATAGTAATTGCTACAGTAAAGAAATAAAATCAATGAATGCAATCCATATGGAGTGGAAAGGACACAGGAAATAGTCAAATAAAACACAATGAAATATAACTACAGAACAAATTCATTGACAAAATAATTGAATAGACAGCAAAGATATATTGACCTGTAACAAAGAAGAAAAACAGAGGTCTTGAAATCCCTTAAAACTGGCTTAAATGCTCCCATTCACTAAAATATATATGGTTTGATATTCATGATGTTAATAACCCTCCAAAATAAATAGATTCCTAAAATAATTCTAAAAATCAGAGAAGTATCAATAATTCTATAAGATCATTTCCATATTTTTATGGATCTGGTAACCTGATCCATAAGACACCCAGCAAGGTTGCATATGGCTATAATCCCAGCACGTGGGTGTCTGAAGAAGGATTCCTGTGAGTTCCCAGACAGCCTTGGATACAGAATGATACTCAGTCTTTAAAAGTAAAGCTTGCAACTAGAAATATTATTAAACAATATGTTAAAGTACACGAATGAAATATCTTTAAAACTTAAAAATCAAAAGCTTCATTTCTTAGACATTATAAAATCAAAAAGTCCCTTTTCAATGTGATGGAACACATTCAAATTTGTTATGAATAGGGACATAGGACTTCTCACCATTATGAAAACACATTTGTTAAGTAAATTCTGATTTGGTAAAGATGAGTGAACAGACAGACAAAGAAGATAATACAGAAGAAATTATGATTAAACTTATATATTTCCCCTTAAATCTGTTCTTATAAATGTTACCAAGAGCAGACTAACATATTAAGAGAGCCTCTTTGATTTAAGTAGAGGTGTATAACAGTGCACTGATTTTCATCTTAAGAATTTTATCAATCTTCCATCAGTATAGATCCTACATATGCCGTCTTTACGTTTCAGCCTCCACATAATCATGTGACTCAGAATCTTAACATTTTAATTTTTTATTATTTACTTGTGCCTTTGATGTTATTTCCTCCCTTATTATCTTGAGACAAACCAACATAAATTCAAGATCTTATTAAAAGTGTTGATTCCAAATTACTTTAATGAAGTCACATAAATTAAGTTTGGCATGTCCACATTTTGTTAATCCATGATGTCATGTCTATAGCAAGTTCTAGACAGGCTAAATTGATTCTTGGGTATTAAAAATGGCTTTTTTACATATCCATATTAGTTTCTTCTTGATTTCACAAAAGTCTGAGAGATACAGAATATGCTAGTTAAGACAACAAAGCTAACAATAATCATGGGCAGCAAGCTAAGAGGAGAATGGGAAAGTGGATCAGTGGGTAAACTCAGCCATATAAATTTGCGGACCTGGGTTAAGACTCCCATTACTCATGTAAAAGTCAGGCATGATGGTATATACCTGTCACCCCAGTGCTAGGGAAATGGAAAGAGGAGAATCCCAAATATTTGTGGAATAAATAGATGAGCTGAATTGGTGAGTCACAGGTTCAATGGGAGACCCTCTTTAAAAAAGAAAGTGGAAAAGAGATTCAGGAAGACACCCATCATTGACTCTCCCCATTCCCCCATAGCTACACATATGAAAATGCACCCACACATATTCAAATCTATGCACAATGCACAGCATAAAAATGTCAAAGAAAGGAAGAGAAAGAGAGAGAGAGAAAAGAAAAGGAAAGAAAACACACAGAAGATAAATACACAGAGCCAAAATATTTGATATTATCCCAAATTATAGTTTTCCTTGAAGAACTGGAGAGCTAGCAATTGCTTAATTTTTTGTGTAGTAGCCAGGAAAGAGAAAGAAGCCAGTGATAGCTGAACAAGAGGCTTGCTGTCGGGATGAAAAAGGGACCCACAGCCACAGCCATTAAATCAACACAGGATAAGCCAGTGAGACAGTAACCAATGATTTTCAAAACAAAGACCCCTAAGCTCACAACCTTAAAGCAAACTTATTACTCATCCACCAGGACTCAGGGAACTAAGTGGAAGAGGGGTTGGAAAGATTGTGAGAGCCGTGGTGGGGGAGATTATCCAGAGGCATGGCCAGGAGAACCTGGCTGATTACTAGGCTATCCATGGTCCCCTGTCACAAGGACTGATCCAGACGACCCATGGAGGAGGTTATCCAGTGGAGGGGGGAGGGGAGGGCAGTGGGGAATTGGGGATAACAACTCATTGTTTGCCCACTAATGTTGTAACTCATTATGGACAATTAAAAAAATTGTTCATCAAAAAAAAAAAAAAAAAAAAAGATCAACCAGAGAAACTGAACTTCTCTTCACATGCATAGTTTAGTCCAGATGAGCTGCCAGTCTCTACACTAGGCCTTGGGAGTGGAAATTGAAAAGATAAAGAAAGCAGGCTTTCTTCCCATCAGAGGGATCATCCTTTTCATTAGCAATAAGGGAAGGCCACCAGAGGGGAATGTTTTATTTTGAATGATCACCCTCTGACGTTTTAAATTTCAAGTTGCTAACAGTCTCCATGTTATGAAAAGATTATACTGGACTTAATTTCATTCCCCATAGAAATTTGAATCATTGTCAAGTATATAACTGTTCAATCAGAATTGCCTCCAGGAAGAAAACCTCTGAATTGGGATTCAATTTCAAGCTTTAATGGAGGTTTGGGTGGTCCCTCAAGCAGAAGAGGTGAGTGTTGAATATTTCTTTCCATTTATCTTTGCATCTATAGAACAGATCTAGCTGGAGGAGGGTGTGACAATTAACGTAAAAAATCTTGAATAAATCACACTCCTCTTCACTCCCTTGGGCAAAGCAGGCCTAATTATCACGTTATTCGAAATTATCACCGGGAGCCAGGTTTTTCCATTTCTGGCTCAGGTTAGGTCCATGACATTTTGAAAAAAAAAAAAAAAAGCATTACTTCTTTTTGATTTGTATAGGTTTTAGGTTAAATTTATCTCAATCTTAGGGTTGCAGTCCAAATTTTAATAAGATAGAAGCAGGATCAATTAGCATTCTCCCTATAACAGGGGGGAGTTGAATCAGCAAGATAGACAACATCTGAGATGCAACACCTCACCACTTCCAATACCCTTGAGTTTCTCTTGACCACGCCTGCATGTGCACAACCTGCATCAGTAGTACGTGGTCTATCCCCTAATGGAGAAGTCCTGGAGCCCTCCTGATATCCTTGAATGTTCAGTCCCTGTAATCATGTATTGACCAGTCTCCTTGGATCACCCCTGCCTAATTCCTGCCTTTCTGATCTCTTTTCCTCCCATATCTTGGAGGTCCAATTCCAAGATAACTTCTAGACCTGGGAGCTTCCCCATTGAAAACTGTGTTGCCCTTTCCCAGGTAATCTGAACTGGCCACTGGGAAGTGTTGAGGGTCCTGGTGACACAGGATGACCTGGTGACAGAGGCCTGGTCATCTGACAAGAAATAAGATGGTAGAGATGAGGCATCAGTCATAAGTTACTGTAAATTGTGTTTCATTTAAACACAGGGACAAAGGTCTTCATATCAACTTCCATTTTGGCTGAAGACAACTATTAAACCCTGCCTCTGCCAGGGTCAATGCAAGGGCTTCCCACTAAAAAGCTTTCTGGGTTAAAGAGGAAAGGACCCATTCTATGGTTCTGAGAATAAACGTAGTCAGAACTTAATCTTTTAAAACCCAGAGACTTCCTCAGACAGCCAAGGCCTCCAGGACAGCAGCTGGCTAAGGGGATTTCTAATGTATTTTCAAAATATAAATGTTAAGCAAGAGGGGTTCATCTGAGAAACAGGAAGAAAAGGGAGAAGGCAGTGTCCCTGGCCTTTCCAAGTTCTCAATGAGGGGTTATATGAGCAACCACACTAAAAGCCAAGAGAGGAAGAAGTTAAGCAGGCATGCTGGGTGATAGAGGAGATTATGGCTGGAAGAAGGGTAGGGCAAGGGGAGAGAGATAAGAGCTCCTGCCAGATCCTAGGCATAGCACCAGATATTACGGATAGGGAGATGTGCTTCCTCCCACATTCCTTCCCAACTCAATCAAGGCCGGGGTTTTACTTCTGATGCTCTCCTATGGAGTAGAATTTACACCTGGACACAGGTATAGAGAGCCAGTAGTCAAGATTTATTTCAGCAGGTGAGAAAACCACTTCAGAAAGTAAATAAACCCCCCAGAGGTGAGTGTGCCCTGAGCTAAGGATCCAGCAAAGGGCTGGGTCTCTAAGTCTACTTGGATTTACTAGTCTTGATCTACCATGTATGTTCTACCCTTGCCTATCACTGGGTTGAAACTTCCTGAAGGAGGGACATTTTAAAAAAGAGATGCATTAAATGCAGGAATATAGGAAAAGGTGCAGCTAGCCATAAAACTGGGAGGTTTTTTAGGGACAAAGGTAATGGTGACTGACACTTGGATCTCAAGTAGTTGCTTCATTGGGGCCGGCCAGAATACTTCAAAGACTAGCTGGTGCTTAACTTTTTTATTCCCCCCCTAGAATCCTGTCCTTCCTCTTGTGTACTTAGCATGGTTATTATTCCACGCCCAAATGCTAGCCATCTTATTTTTTATTTCTCTTCTCTAGTGTTTTAACCTCACCATTTTAATTTTAACATTTATTTTGATCATATCATTACCATAATTATTATCTAAAAACTGAAATATTTATTCCTAAAATAAGGAATAAAGCAAAAATGATCACTCTCATTAATGTTATTCAATGTCAAGTTGGAAACAATGGCTGCTAAAGTAAAACCAATAAGACATACATAAAGGAAAAGAAGAAATAAAGCATGATTATTTGCAGATAACTTTGATAAAAAATATATACTTTAGATGCAGTAACTTAATTCAAAGAAATATTACTCTTCAAAAGGCAAGCAATTGACAACTTTATCTCTACTTACTACCGTTTTAAGTACCCTTCAAAATTGAAATTCCTAAGATAAAAAAAAACTGAAAAAGGTGCAAATGAAATTACAAAATGTTGAAAACAATTAAAGAATTTATGGGAATATGTAGTAATACAATAACTGTGATAGTGTCAGCAAGATTTGTCATGTGCAAACTACTTTCCTGCAATTTAATATTTGGCTTAAAAATGAGAAAGCAATCCACATACTTGAAAGATGTATTTTATGCAGCTATAGTCTTCGAAACTGTAGTTTTCAAAGACATAGATACTAAGACCAACAAAACAAGGTACAGAACCCTGAAATAGAAACATGTACGCATACCCAATTAATTTCTGACAAGAAGTCAACAGAAATTTAGCTCTAACAATGAGTGATATTAGAGAAATTAGCCCTGGAATAAAAGAGAAAAAGAACAATGAACACACCTTCAATTTGCCTCCCAAATCACTTAAAAATTAACCAAAACTAGAGACAAGAGTAAAATTTAAATGTGAAAATTAAAAATTATAAGAAATACCTTCAAGTGCTAAGTCTAACTTAGGAGTTCTAAAACTTGGTAAAGAAGGTAGAATTCATAAAACAAAAAAAATGATAATTTGAATTTCAATATTTTTGTGTAAATTATTATATTAAGAGAACACAAAGGCAAGCTATAGACAGGGATAAACTATTTGTGAAACATATGTTTGCCTAAGAAAGGATTTTTATCATGAATACATTAACAAGCATTAAATTAATTTTTTAAGGAAATCTAATTCAAATGGGCATTTTACTGAGATGGATGTACAGTTATTAACTAAGTTTGTACACTATTTAGAATTGTGATTTATTAAAAAAATGAAATTTATTGTGAGAGCCATGGTGGGGGAGACTGTCCAGAGGCATGGCACCCCTCAGTAACAACACACTTGGGCCAGGAGGACCGGGCTGAGTACTAGGATATACAGGATCCCTTGCCACAAGGACTAATACAGACATCCCACGCAGGAGGATATCCAACTGATCAGGGATGGGGAGGGGGGGAATTCGGGAATTCGGGATAACAACGCATGGTTTGCCCACTAAATAATGTAACTCATTATGGACAATAAATATATATTAAAAAAAACTAAAACAGAACATAATAAAATACTCAGAATGAATAAAACAAAATTGTTATATCAATCAATGTGATCAAAGCTAGTAGTACAATGTAATCCCTTATATGTCATATAACATGGTAGTCCCTCCATAAAACTTATTTGAATTTCTTAATAAATGAATTCTAACAGAAAATCATTTTCCAGATAAATTTAACTTCATAGAAAAATGGGGCAAAATGAAGGCTAATCTATCCGTGAATGTGAAAATATAACATTTTTTAACAATATTATTGCTATAGTGATCAGGGTCTTAACTACATAAAATAGCTTATACCATGTTATTTGTGATAGATAGCTTGGGCACTTACATTATATTAATGAGTTTTGCTTCAAAATGTGTGATTTTATTTTGAAACTTTTATTTTGGGACAACTCCAAAATTTTGAAAATTTTATTTATTTTGTTTTAAAAATTTTGAACTATATTGAAAACTATAGTTAATTTAGTTGGTTTTATAACTTGTTACCAAAATCAAATTAATCTTCTAAATTACTAAATTTTACTAATTTTATAAATCAAGTCTAATGTTAAAAAGAAACATCGCTGCCGAAGGGGTCTGCAGCTCTCCATCCTCTTTTGTAGAACAGAGTTTGAAATATGCCACAGGTCTGCACATTATTTCCTATTTATTCCTTGAGTTTCTGCATTGTCCAAATAGCGTGAGTAACAATAAAGCTACTATTTCCTTTTCTGTTGTCAGTACAAAATAAAGTCAAGAGAAGGCTGATTCCAATACCTTATTTCATTTTTTACTAAAGTATGTTTTGTGGACTTGTTTCTATTTACTCTAAGTTTGAACATTATTAAATGCTTTCCACACTAGCATATTGAAACGCCTGTGAATTATGAAAGAGAATAGCAATTTTGTTTGATTCCTGTGCCATCATGAAGTCCCTTAAATTATATAAGATTCTGGTAAGCCAGTAGAGCTCAAAACACAAAGGAGGCAAATAACATCTAGGCAAAGCAATTGTGTTTAATGGCCCTAAGTAAAGTGCCAATGATGGCTCATGTAGGGCTTTGGGAGGATGCACTCTTTGTGTGCCTCTGAAAGTAGGTTTGACATTCAGGGAAATCTTAAATGAGAGATTATTGTCAAATAGATTTTTTAAAGACAGCCATCTTTCTGTTATGTCTTTCTTTTTACACTGTAGGCTCTGCAACTTGATTTTGTGACATATTTTGGATGCTCTTTTTTTTTGCAAAAATAATTGAAGAAGCAAGCTGAAATGAATAAGCCAAAATCACTGAAGAAATATTAGTCAATTCAAATTTTTGTCCATTATTATATTAAATGAAATATTAAGTACTATGTACAATTCTTATTCCTAGTGAATATCTTTAATTCTGAGAATAGTATATACTACTAATATAATTGTAGCCTTTTTAAAATAAATGAATATGTTAACAGAAATATGTTGATTTCTCTTAAGTTTAATTGACAAGTGAATATAATACAGTGTACACTGATTTTTTTGTTGTTTTAAGATTTCATTTTTGAGCAAATTTGGGGCCTAGATTCACAGAAATAGATGGTAGATGTGTAGAAATAAAAATAAAATTATTCTGTTGTTTCTAAAGGAATTTCTGAGGTTTGGAAGAGAAACCTGTGCTGGTGCTACTTGAAAATCTTTGAAATCTTTTCTTTTCCATCATAATCAAACTGTGGCCATACATCAACAATATCCATTTAGTGTGATTGCAGCAGCCAGGACTCCATCACTAACATTCTGATTTCTTACCACAGGCACATGATTAGAAATGGTGCTTTAGGGCGGCCTCGTGGTTCTTTATTATGTTTTTTATTTATTTTTTTTCATGTACTACTTTTTTAAGTACCTTCAGCATCCTGTAGAAGAGCTGCTTTGTTTACTAGTCATCACTAGAACGCTAAAGGAATGATGAGTACTGACAATCATGCAATCTCTCCCATGGTGGCTACCCCAGCCTCACCCACCCACCCTCTCTACTCCTGGAATATAAGCTTGATCAGAGTAGAACTGAACGTAGTTACTAGGCTATCTTTGTATTCAAAAGAAGCTGTTGGATTTTTCCCAAATCCAAGGAAGCTGAAACAATATGAGGACTGTCAAATAGTGCCTGACGCTGGGTATGCCATTCAAAGGAATTACCTGCACCTTATAATAATAAATATAATATTATAATAAATATACTATAATAATAAATATTATAATAAATATATTATAATAATAAATATAATAAAAGGCATGTCTGTGTAACACAGGCGGAAACATAAATAAACAGCAATACAAGGGGAATCTTTTTGTCAGAAAAGAATGGGTAGATCCAAGGAAAGATAACTCGGATTCAAACCAACAATATGAGTCTTAAATAGTTATAAGGATGATAAGTATATTTATCTATTATCACTCTTATATGTGTATGTGCACATAAACACATATATATTTACATACATATACATGTATATACAATTAATATCTGCCATATATACATATTTTAAATATATGTATATGCATATGTAAAAAAGGAAGGAAGAACATGAGATAAAACATTATCACACATATGTATGCCTGTATGTATATATGTATGCATATAAATTTGATGAGATTAAACAAATGAGTGTGAGGCAAATCAAATCGTCAAACTGGATTTCTGTGGATATGAACACTGACCATAGTATCTCTTCTAAAATGAAATAATTGTCGCTTCACCTACTATGAATCTATCAATACGCAGATCCAATAATGTCTTTAAGAAGCTATAGAGAATCAATAGTATTATTTAAGGAAGAGTAGTCTGTAAACTTTCTCCCTAGGATCTTTCAAAAGAGAAATGGAAACATAAGGTTGGCAGAAAAAAAAAATCAGAGAATAAAAATGCAGGTGGGGACCTGAATGGCTCCCTGCTGTGTGCTTCCCAGGCAGAAGGAAGGAAGGAAGAGTTCTCAGGGGCATTCTTAGAAGGAAAAGCTTCAGGGCATTTGATTTCAGTACCACTTGCACTCATGAACAATTGGTGACATATTGGAATCCCTGCACGTGCTTAATTACACTATCAAATCTTCTGCTAAATTTTTGTGGTTGTCTAGGGAGGAATAAGAAGACAGAAAAAGAAAATCACTAGATTCAACTAGGAAATGTTCCTCTTTTAACTATTCTTCCCCTTTCTACTTTACTCTCCGAGTCAATTGCAGCTCCTGTCTCCTGAGATGATGAAGTCAAGGAAGCCAGAGTGAAGCAAAGCCCTCTGTCAAGGCTAGATTTCCATGGATATGAACTCTGGCCAAGCATTTCTTCCAAAGGCAATAATTATGGTTTCACTGACCATTAGTAAAGCACCGTGGTCTCAGTCACAAAGTAGGCGGATGCAGGCAATTATGAATTCTGAAAACTTCTAATCCAGTGAAGATTAAACAAGGCAAGATTTCTTTGATTTTACTTTTACCTTTGAGGATATTCAGGGTAAATCACTACAGTTTAGATAGGTCATGGACATACATGCTGGTTCTTTCAGAAAAAAAAAATAACACATTAGGCTTACATCTTGTAAATGGGATAGTATAACCTATAAAATATGATAGAAATTAATTTGTGAAATAACCTGTAAAATTACAATAGCTAGGGCTGGAGAGATGGCTCAGCGGTTAAGGCACTTGCCTCCAGTGCCTAAGGCCCCTGGTTCAATTCCCCAGGACCCATATAAGCCAGACCCACAAGGTGATGGCCCTGGTGCTTTCTCTCTCTCTCTCTCGCTCTCGCTCTCTCTCTCTCTCTCTCTCTCTGTATCTCTCTGCTTGAAAATGAATAAATAAAATATTTTTTAAATTACAATAGCTATTAAATTTTAGCTACATGTACTCAAATAATATATTAAAGTCAAGTTGACGCTTTATTTATATATTCACTTATATTTTGTGGGTTTTTTTTTTGTTTGTTTGTTTCTTTTGTTTTTGTTCGCAAGTCTCTTATGCTACCCAGGCTGGCCTAAAAGTCTTGCTCCTCTGGTCTTCACCAAATTACGTATGTCCACCACAATACCTAACTTTTTTCATTAAAATTTTAAAATATTTCATGTATTTTACTGCATGCAGAGAGGTTATGCTTTGCAGGTAATCATCTTAACCATTGAGCCAACTCTCTAGCTCTTTTCTTAAAACTTTAATGTATATATTATGTCCTTCCCTTTGTGTTTACTTTGAGGACCACTGCAAAGTTAAAAGAAAATTCATCAGCCTGGGCTAGAGTGAGACCCTACCTCAAAAAACAAAAAAACAAAAAAAAATTAATTAACAGTATATGTTTTTACATTTTATACAATCAGCTGATCTTACAGAGAAGAAAAATTGAAGTTGTAATTAGAAGAAAAGTAACATATTTTATATCCAATAATATTGGAAATTATTACTCTACTGATATGTAGAAACTGCAGTAATAGCTACAGCATGAAGCAGAGGAATAATTGCAGTCATCATTTAAAAAGCATTGGACTTCTTATTGATTATGATAATGGATAGAGGTGAGGGCTCTTTCTTTGTATTCTAAGAAGTTTTAATATATAATGAAGTATAATACTAAAAGGTGGTCATCTAGGGCAACAATTTCTCACTATAGAAATAAGGTGGCATTGTTAAAATCATATAAGATATAGAATGGGACTTTCTTCCAGTAAGATGATTGTAAATCAATTTCTGGTAATAGAATGGATTAATACTGGTTACTACCTTTCATTGTCTTCCTCATTTCCAGATGGCTTTAAATACTTAGAATACATTTTCTCTATTTTAAAAAGTCATCTAAGTATATTGGCGTGCCCTTCTTACTCAGAAAGCATTTCTACGGGCTGTTTAAGCACTTTCCTGCCAAAAAAATGCCACTATTGTTCTTTTTTATAACCTGGAGAACTGGGCCTTTCTTTATCTCTTAATAAGCCTCTTCTAGGTGGTGTTATATTTTAATGAAATGCTTGGATCCAACATGGAAACCCTTCCACTCCTAAGTACTTCTAATGTGTACTTGAGGGAAAACATAAGAATAGGGGCATAGAGCGAATTTCCACCTAAAGCTTTCTGTTCCCCTCATTAGATGCTTAATTCTCTGCACATCCACCTTGAAGGAAGCCCTTCACCTTCAGTTGTCCTTGGGATAGTGATCTCTGTCTTCTTTCCTATTTGAAACATACTCTTAGGAAGTATTGCAAATTCAAGTAACATTACACAACATCCATTAGCTACTAATATATTATTATATTATATCATATAAATATACAGGAGCTAATGGAATATATATATATATATATATATATATATATATATATATATATATATATATATATATATATATCTTCTGTCTTTCCTAAAGTCCTAAAGCATAATGGATTAAATTGTTTTTACAAAGTTGAAACAAATGAGGCAAATGGTAGAGCTGAATATATTCATAATTCAAGCATATTTATATTTAATGGTGGCACCACATAAAGTTATCATCCTAGTATTCTTAATTCCAGTGAGGAGTTTTTATGCATAAAAAAAATAGTTTAAAAGGCAGGATAACTACAAAAATCACAGTTCCTGCCTTTAGAGGGTTAGGCAAAGACTTCTAACCTGTAATGGAGAATTAAGCTAATAGTTAAAAAACAAATTAACTTAGTAACATTTTTTTTTCATATTCCTTGTACAGGGATCCTCAGGTTTTGTCTTTTGCAAATGTGTATGTGCACACTTGTATAGTAGGTGTATTTGTGAATGTGTGTGTGTGTGTGTGTGTGTGTGTGTGTGTGTGTGCCTTTGTGGGTCCAGATGTACATGCCTCACAACCACAAGGAAAGCAGAGCAAAAGTTCCTGACTCCCTTACTATCATGGAACATCATCCCAGTTAGAGGAAGATCAAGTGCTGATCAGTCCTATGCAGGTAGAGGATTTTCACCATAGTCCTCCTCAATGACTGTTAGAATGGAAATAAATGACCACGAGAGACTACTCTGAAAGGAAAGGTTTTAATAGGAGGAAAAGCGAGCTGCCGGGCATTTTTCACCAAGGGTGGCGAAAAAGCGCGCGAGGCAGGTTTAGATCAGGGCTTTTAAGGGAAAAACGTTCAGGTTGGGGTCTTGTTGGTCACATGAGGTTGGGTGCGGGGCTCAGGGGGTCACGTGCTCTCAAGATCAGGAGGGGGTCGGAAGGAGAGTCTCTCTGGCCAGGTGTGGGCTCTTGTTTAGAGAGGAAGTCTTTATCTTTGATCTTTGTTGATACTGAGGCTGGTTTGGGAAGAAGATCAGGATGTAGCCTGAATTCCGACCTTACAATGACCACACTGAGAAATGGAGTAGCTTTATCCAAATGGATTCCAAAACCTTGAGGACTCATGCATGTATTGCATGGGTACCATGGTTCAAGCAAAGAAAGTTCCAGCCAGACAATTATATTGAGCTATCTCAATATTCCTTTTCCCTTACATGTTATTATCCTGAATTTCTCTACCATATCAAACACATAAATATCTATATATGAGATGTTAGCAATGATATTTAATACATATTGGTATAATACGGCTACACATATTCACATATACATACACATATTCTTAAATTAGGGATGCAGTATTTCAATTTTTACACAAAATAAAATGAATTGCTGTTAGATAGTAATGTGTTTGGACTTTGCCCTATTTCAGTGGTGTCTCACTCTGTGACTTTAAATCCATATTTCACACACTAAGTCCAGCCCCTTCTGCTGATGAAATGATTTGTATAAGCAATTTTAAGGAAAGTTTAGCGTGAGAAGTGCTCTAGTGTGTGATAGATATTTCTCAGCTCCGTGTTCACTGTTGCTTAACCTTCCTTCATCTAACCTCACTCTCACACTGTCAGGCTTGTCTTTCTCCTTGTGACTCTTTGTAGCAAATAATTTGCTGCTGTTTTGGCTATTGCAGCTTTCTCCCAGAAGCAAAACAGGATCAGAGCCCATGAGGTTATTCTACAAAATCAGCATCTGTTCATGGCCCATCAACTGGATCAGGGAAGACTTGCCATATTATACATTGGTCTAGGATATGCTCATATATCCTGGACCCTGAGAAATCCATTTTTGTCATTTTCTTATGTGGTATCAAGCAGCTTTACTTGATAGGAAGTTAATTATGGCGCTTGCAAAAATAAATTTTGAGAATAAGAAATACCATTTCTACCAACACCTCTACTTCTAAACTGCTTCAGGCTTTCATGTTATCTCAACAGCTTCCTGAAAGATGCTGAGAGGGTTTTCATTTTGCAGTTAATCTTATTTTAGCCTCAGATGCTCTCAATTAGCTTCTGTCTTTGCTTCATGAGAAATTGCTTTTGATTAGCAGATTTCTTTGTTTATGTGGTTGCTCAGACCATATTGCCACAGAACAACAAATTTGGTATCCAACTGCTTTCTTAGAGAGAATTTTGTCTTTAAGTTATAAAGTAAAAAATGTCAAAAATTTGATCAGATAAAGGTAATTCATGACCTTTAAACGATGTCTTTACTTCAGTTAAATTCAGTCATAAAACTATGTAAATGGAACATGAGTACATTTTAATACATTATGTAATTATTCATTCAAATAAATTAATTTAGCAGTATAATTATGACTATATTATTTTACTAATATTTACAAACTCTATGTATAAACCCAATGGATTCAGGCTACTTTTAACTGTTTATTTAAAACATTAACATGAATCTTATCTTCTTCAAATTGTCATGATTCAGAGGCAAAGATTTAAAAAAATAATATTTTTATGTATTTCACGGTATCAATAAGATTCATTATTTTTCTACTTATGTAATATATACTATTCCCTTATTTCTTACATCATAAATAAAAATAGCATAAGGCTAAGAAAAAGTAGATAAAATCAGTAATAGTTTCAGCATCTCTGTTTAAACACAGAGATGAGATTATTATTTCAGAACACATTAAAAAAAATAGTTATGTCACCATCCAAGGCCTGGTTCATCTTGATTCAGACCCAGAGTCCCCTGATGTTGGTGCTGGCTACAGGACTGTATCTCCTCACTGCTGCTCTGGGGCCATTTAATCTTCTTGATGGAATTCAGTATCATGCCATGTTAGAGCCATGAATTGATTCCCTAGTTGTAACACAGCTAACTGAAAGCTGATCAGTTCTTCCTCACCATGGTGGAGTTTCAATCTTTCATATGGGGATATTGATCTACTTCTGAATCAAACTTTGCTTTTACAGTATAATGCCTAGAAATCTCATCCACATAAGCTGTAGTTTGGCTCTCAACGGTTTCCACTTCAGCAACCCTTTCTTCCTAAATGGACACCCTGGAGTCTTTTCCATTTTCTTTCCTAAGAAGCAGGACCTCACATTTTGACCATGTTTCATGTTGATCAACAGCTGCATCCTAAGGCTCGCTTCCTCACTGATGTGCATCAGCTGATGGCTGATTTTTAGCATCCCATTTGACATCATAAATCGCTTGCTTCCTTGAAAGGCCTTCACTCGTTTATCCACACCTTGCTTCTTTCACATAAGACTATATTCAGTCTGTCATGGCTCGAATTGCTGACAGTAGAGTTAATCACTATGAGACATTGTAGCAGGTAGCTCATGAATATGTGATTGGTTGTTCCTGAAAACTTTC
Organism: Zapus hudsonius; assembly: GCA_004024765.1. Lineage (NCBI taxonomy): Eukaryota > Metazoa > Chordata > Mammalia > Rodentia > Dipodidae > Zapus > Zapus hudsonius. The sequence goes on from PVHP010009025.1 coordinate 41,170, forward strand.
AGGTTCTAACGACATTTTGGTAGGACTTTTGAAAACATGTATTCTGCATCTTTGTGCTATTCTTCCTGAAATAATCAATGTTGAACTTTACCCCTTGCTCCAGCACCTTCCACAAGAGAGAGCACATCTAGGATGGGTCATGAGACTTCAGAAATCTCCATTGCTCTCATTGGTTCAATCTGATGGATGACTAAATCCCTTCATGCTAACAATTTAACTAAATTTATGTATCTCTATCTATATTATATGTAAGATATACTTATATGACATATAGATATATATCTTCCTTCATCTCTCTTATCATTACATTTTTGAAATTATTTCTCTACTTCTGTACAGGATGCTGACCAGTATAAATATAAATATATTTCAACACCTAATATTGTTTATTCTTTAGTATAGTACTTTAAATTTTTAAAATTGTAGTTGTTAAATAATAATGGTGTACATCTATGGAGCACAATATGTTGGTTTTAAATATGCATGTAAATATTACAGAATGATTATATCATGCTATTTTGACTGTTACCTCACTAACACCTGTTTTGTTGAAAGACATTTGAAATTCACATTGCTCAGTCATTTTTAAACTTAGAATATATACCTCATGACTAACTATAGTTACCTTGGTTGTAAATCACCTCAAGTTTTGAAATAAATTGAATATTCCTAAATCACCTCAAGTTTTGAAATAAATTGAATATTCCATAATGTTCCCTCAGGATCTTTTCCTTCTGCCCAGTATTTTAAAACTGGGGTAACATCTACCTTATGCATAAGGAAATTTCAACACCACAGATCAAGTATTTTGTGTAAAAGTATGGTATTTCTAAAATTCTTTATTTTGTTCTTTTTTTCTTTTTTCTCTTATTTCTTAATAAAATAGACAATCAAGTCTAACATTAAGCATAATACTAATTTTTTGTCATATGATCATTACTAACATATACAATTATTTTTATAAGGACAGTTTCTAAAAGGAAATCAGGGGCAATAAAAACCCTCATGTATATGGGTTAAATCAAATATTTGGTTCCTCCCAGATAAACAGAAACTCTGTTTTAACTTTATTATGGTTTAAAGTTAGTAAAGAGTTAGTGTTACTGGTACAATTTAGGTCTGACATTTCAAACAGATAATTATGGTTCTCTCTTCTAAGAGGAAAATTGATGATACAAAGATATTGCACATTCATATCTAAACTTAAATTTCACTACTGCTAAATTTTCTGACAAAAATAACCATCTCCTCCTAAATAGAAAAATATTAATAACAAAGTAGAGAAAACTGTTTGGAAATTCTTACTGGAACTGAGTGATAAAGAGTAGTGAGTACACAAAACATTGGGAAATAACTATTACAGTAGATCTTGGGATTTGGTACCTCCATATAAGAAACATATCTGTCTATAACAGTTGATTTATTTCTGGGCAATATTTGATTTGAATAGAATTTTATATATTTTGCTGGTATGAAGAGTGTTATTTGAAATTCTAATCTGTCTGAAAGTTACCTTTACAAGGTCTAATATGTCACCTTTATGACAATGAAAAGATACCCACTCCAGCCCACTCTATTCTCCATAAAGAATAAGAAAAGTTGCTGCTTCGATATTTGCCTAGTGGAATGTCTTGTTCACCTTCAAATTTCTGAAAATCATAACTTTAAATTGAAACTTCCAATTGAAAAGTACTTGAAACTTTGCTTAGAAATAAATTATTCATTCTTCAATTGACATGAGAATTTATTTGTATGGATATCATGTCTAATTTACAATGCAATCAGATAGATAAACCCTAGATAAATTTTACCAGTGAGGTTTTATTTTCATGGCCATGTCCAAACAAAATGGAAGGAAAATTAAATTTCTTTTCTTCTGTTTTCTATACCTTTTGTATATTTCCCAGTATTCCTATATTCATCATTCTATAATCTATTTTATCAGTAGAATTACTGTTCTGCCATTGAATGTAAGATATGGAATGCTCAATCAAAAGTGAGCTATGCAATTTTAAGTACTACCAACTCTTTTTGATAAATAATATTTCATTTTTGAGTAGTGGCTTTACGACTTTTGAATAATACAGTGTGTGGTGCTTAAGATCTTCTGGGTTTTTTTTTGTGCCCAACAATGTGGGTGCAAATAACTCTGTCAGCTTTCATTATAGAGACTCCAGGCTGGCCTGGACTATAGAATGTAATTCAGGCTCTCTTCAAACTAAAAATCCTCATATCTCAACCTCACGTTTCCTGAGTGTTGAGAATGCAAGTGTACATCATCATCATCATGCCGAGTTAAAAATGAATTTGTTTCCAGTATGAAAGTCAATATCTGTCACTTCTAATATATCCTTCCCTGTTATAAATGGTAATCCACTGGGTTTGTGTATATTTTTATTTCTATTTATTATAGTAGTCAACTTGACCTTTTACCAATCCACAGTAATCTTGAGTCTTGTGTAGCAGATATCCTCAGAATTGAAGAGACAAAGCAGGCTTAGCATGTTCATGAAGTCATTTTACCTGGAAATAAACATGCCTTCTTGGAAGGGAGGCTCTGGAAGGAAATTCCAGAGACTCAAGATGTCAACAAGTATGGATGGCAAGACCCCACCCTAAGGCTATAGAAAGAAGAAGCAAATCTCTTCCCCCACCCCTGCCTTTTTGCTGGTGTGGGGGGGGGGAGGACGGGGGATATTGGTGATGGATTCTTTCTCTCTCTGCTTGGACCTGTGAAAGGGGGCAACCTCTTTCGCCATTATGTAACTTCTGCTGGATCTGTAGCCTCAATAAATCCTTTCCTCTGATAACTGAGCCTGATTTGGAGATTCGTCGTAGCAGCAAGTGGACTAGGACAGATTTGGTACCAGAAGTGGGGAAAAATTGCTGAGATGAATCTGATCATGTAGGTTTTGGTCTTCTGGAACTTGTGTGCTGGAGTAATGGTTATGGATTTGGTACTTACAGCTGAACACACCTTCCAGAGAAGTAAGCAAAGTTTTATAGACTATTCTGAGTAGAATTTGAGAATGCTAAGTATAAAGACAATTACATTTGGAGTCTTGGTTTATGAACTTTCTAAGGGTAAGGATAAACTACAGAGGACATTAATGGATATGGGTTACTAAAATAAGAGCTGAAAGACTTATACTTGATATGCACAAAGTTTCTGGTCTTGAATTTAAGTAATTGGCTGATGTGTTTGTCTAACAATATGGAACTGAGAATAAAAAATTTTAGTTGGAAAAATTCAAGCAAGTTTAACTTACTAGCATAGAGACTATCTTTAGGTTACTGAGGCTGCTATTGTCTTCACATTAGCTATCCTAAAGAAGATAGTCCAACTGCTTTACATAGAAACAATGGAACAAAGTGCCAGAGGTGTTTCTAATAAGGAAGACTGAATGATAAAATGTGCAAAGTCTTTTGAAAGGAAATAGCTAAAGGGAAGGAACTTGCTAATCAAGGTCATGATTTATTTCATCTCTAAATTAACAACATGGCTGTGTCCTGAATATACCTGATTTTGCTTTTGAGAGCATGAAAAATATATATGTGGGATTCATCATAAATGTGTTTGGTTCCATGAGCCACTAATGAAATGCAGTATAAGGAACAGGGAATGAAATCCCTGATTGGCCAGTAAAGCCATAGAAAAATGGACCATGGTTTTCAATGGTGATCTGAAAATATTGGGACATAGCAGGACTGTGCAAGGGCTGCCATGGAGCCCTGTTCTCTCAGGTTGGAAGTTTTCCCCAGCTACTCAGCCATGCTGGAGGGGTGGAATTGGAAAATCCAGAGACCTCCAGTCCCTGGTAATGATATTGGACTTGAATTGCAGATGTTTGGTGTTGCCTAATGGTTTTTGAGTTTTCATTGATTCAGTGTATACTTGTTATGCATCATAGCAGGTGGAAAAGTTTACTCTGACATTATATGTTAAAAGCATATAACTTGTTTTGATTTTACAGAATTAACAGTTAAGGGACTTTTCCTTGTGTTGGGGAGAGATTATGCTTTTGTGGTCATATGAGAGAGTTATATCATGTTAAGTGGAATTATGATTTTGTTACTCTCTACATTTGGAAATTAAGTATATGTATTAAGGTAAGTTTTGATGTCAAGGTTATAAGGGGTGGACTTGTGGTGGTTAAGTTTTGTTGTCAATTTGACTTGTTAGCAATACACAATAATCTTGAAGTTGTGTAGAAGATTTCTTCTGAATTGGAGAAAGGAGGCTCGGGAATTCAGGAAGTCATGTTTGCTGAAATATCATGTTTGCTGGAAACAAACATCCCTTCCTGGGAGGGAAGTGCAGGAAGGAAAATCCAGAGACTCAGAAAGTCAACAAGGTCAACAAGTTTGGGAAAGGGTTGCAGGACCCTGCCCTAAGGCTATATAAAGGGGAAGGAAATCTCTCTCTTCTCCCTGCCTTTTGTTGATGTTCGTATGTGTGGTATTGGTGATGGATTCCCTCTCTCTCTTTTTCTCTCTCTCTCTTTCTCTCTCTCTTCTCTTTCTCTCTCTCTTCTCTCTCTCTCTCTCTCTCTCTCTCTCTCTCTCTCTCTCTCTCTCTCTCTCTCTCTCTCTCTCTCTCTCTCTCTCTCTCGCTGTGAAAGGAGGCCAGCCTCTATTGCCTTTATGGAACTTCCCCTGGATCTGTAAATTCAATAAATCCCTTCCTCCCATAACTGTCCCCGATTTGGAGGTCCATCTCAGGCTGATTATGACACATACATTCCCCACAAAATATAAAAAAGAACAAATCACAAATAAAACCTCAAATATCATATTCCTAGGCTTTCTTCGTGCTTTATTATAATGCAATTATTGAGGAACCAGAGAACCACCATCCTGGAATTAGAAATTATTTTGCAACAAATTTCAGCTTGATTTAACCATACATTAAACTGGCTTGGAATTTCTCTGAGTGTGCTCTAACCCTACCAAGAATCTCCCCACTTAGCAATCAAAGAATGTCAGAAAGCCTAACAGAAAGAAGTCCTTGAAGATAAGATGGAGAGGATAATTTTTACTAGGGGAGAGTGTTTTCCTGGGAAACAGACAGGACAAACACAGCTGCACAGATAAGGGATAAGCATGTCTTAAAGGTTGCTTGTGCTTTAAAGAAGTTATCTAGTTATTTTTAACCACATTGAATTTACTAATTGCAATATTTCACCTCTGTAAGTCCTGCTTAATTGCACTCCTGTTTGGTAAATTCCTTATTGGAAATACTCCAAATTTTGGAGATAAAAATCCTACTTTTTCCTTTGTTTGCTGCTAGTCTCCTGAGCCCTGCATTTGGGTGAGAGAACCGCTGGCCAGCTCCTATGTGCACAAATACAGCTTGCTCCAATTTGGCCTTAAATTTGAGACTGCTGTCTTTTCTTGCCTTCCTGGGTTCAACATTATATTAAGTGGGGGAAAAAAGGAAATTCCTTATTATAAGACTTTTATATCTAAAATGAGGAAATAATATTTTGATCATTGCATTTTGACCTTTTCCTTTCCTTCTATTACTTCTGCAGATAACAGTGGCCTCAACCAAGGTTGCCAATCTTTCTGGCTTTTGAATTCTAATAGTTGAACCTATTTGATTCTAGAAAATCTGTAGAATAGGCATAAGCTAAATCAAAGCCATGAATATCCTTGACAAAATAGAGTGAGAAATCTGACTTTTGTGTTTGTTACAATGGTGAATTTTGAAATGAGAGAGGAATGATGAGCAAGACCTACTGAGGAGAGTCTAAAAGAATAATGCTGACATTGGTGTCCCTGTTAAAAATTGTCAGGCTTCAGTTACCCTCCCTTGTTTCCTTTAAGCAACTGATATTCTCCAGTACTTAAGTGGTGTGTTTTAATGGTGGATACCAACCGAGCTGTAGAAGTGGACATAGGATGAAAAAAAAACCCACACCATTTTTTATCCACAGAGTCACTTATTTGTTCAGGAATAGTCATGATCTAAGATAGATGAGTAATATAGAAACAAAGACATCTGAAAAACAGTATTAGAATAGCTCACCATCAGGGACTCTGATGAGAGGAAAAATATGCTTAGAAATGCAGCAATATTAGAGGAAAGTGTGGTGAGGTGAAGGAAAGACACATAACCATAGGTATATTATGTCAGTCATCCTGAAGTTCTGTAGTAGGTTAGTGTAGCAGTTTCTGTCTCATAATTGGGACAAAACACTGTACCAGAGCAGTTTATGTAAGGAACAGGCACACTTCCAGCTAACAGTTTTCAGGGGAAGTATCATCATACAGGAGGAGAGAGACAAAGAAACCCATCCTCACATCAACAGGAATGAAAATGCAAGATAAAGCTGACTGTTGCAAGTAATCCTGGTACAAAAGCCCATCCACATGATCCACTTGTTGCAGGATCAGCTCTACAACCTTCTAAGCAGTATCATGTGCTGGAGAGTAAGTATTCAATCATACAAGGTGACGTTTTTACAGTAAACCCACCAGAAATAGCCAGGAGATAAGACCCCACATAGAAGGTATTTCTGAAAGAGTCTGAAAATGAAGTAGTTAAATGTGATAGCACACAGAAAATGATGGTGGAAGAAATGTCAAGCTGACTGACAATGTTTGCATTCCTGCATATTCGCATTCCAAGGAGTGGTCCAGGGATTGGTTCACCACTCAAAGCACAATACCTTTCCAATGAGGTAATTCAACACTCTTTAAATTCTTACTGAGAATGATGGGGTTAGGCTAAACAAAAATAAATTGCTCAAAAGTTATTATTGTGCTTCTATGTGACTTGGCAATGATTTATATACAATGCATATTTTACAACCTATCAGGCTGCACACAATTTAGAAGTATTAGAAAGTTCAGGAAATATTGCTCTGGAGGCATTTAGCATCTTATCGAAATAGTTTCAGTGAGGTGCTGTCTTGAGGCAAGAGGGAGATTAAATGTTCTTTTGAAATTCTTTTCAGATTAATGATTCAGTGGTATTTGCTTTTATGTTCAGTATAAAAGTCAGTATTTATACTTCAAAACTAGTGGCCTATATGATTTGTAAAAGTCTATGACAGTTTTTTTTAAAGTGGTGAAACCTCAAATCTTCTTAAGCACTCCATAATAAGAATTATGATATTTAAAAGTATTAATGTTCTTTTTCATCTTTAATCACTAATATTTCAGATCCTAGCTCAGAGTGTCTATATAGTCCATAAAAAATGAATTGTACTATAGGTGATTTTGTTTGCTTTGAAGGTGAGGGTATTTGGGAGGCTTTATTTTTGTTTATATAACAGCTAGGTGGCTGCAATCTCCATCATGTTTCTAGCCTGACTTCACCACAACACAAAGACTTTATTCATATATTCTATTGCAAATGCAAGTCTGACAAGATAAAGGATCACAGCTCATTCACCCAGATATTAGCTGAAAAACTGGGACAAGTTATCAACTGAAAAATTCTGTTTCTTTATGAATAAATTTACATATGGACAATTTTATTATGTAAAATCGAAATAAGCAAAATCAACACAAATTTCAGCCCCTCTTTTTTTCTCAAATTCTGTTGAACCCAAATTACTTTATAATATTTTGTGTTTGAGTAAAATAAAAATTTTACCAAAATATTTGTTGAATTAACTCGATGAAGATCTCTGTCAAAATATTTCAATAATAATAATATTATGTTATTGCTCAGGATTTGGCTTAGGAGTAAAATGTATACTAACATGGATTTATTCTTTAGCTCCACAATACTAATAATGATGATGATGATAGTGGTTTAATATTTTTTAATCCTTATAACAAAAAGTATCATTTCTATGTTATGAATAAGACAATAAAAAAATAAAATGAAGCATACTAAATTTAGATAACTTCTTTCTTTCTAAACTTTCTTTTGTTCTTTCTAAACTGAGGTTCAAACACAAGTCTGGCTAATTTCAAAGCATATTCACAACCATGGCCTTTACATTAACCCTGAGTCTGTTTTCAATTAATGTGCTGTTCAAATCAGATAATTATTCCTTCCCCACTTTGAGGTTATGTTTGCAATATAAGATACTGGGATAAAGTGATTTCCAAAGTACCTCTGATTCATATATTTTATTCTGTACAACAAGTAATGAGTATGTAAAAGATGTGGACTCTTAAATTCCTTTCTTTCTTTCTTTCCTTCTCTCTCTCTCTCTCTCTCTCTCTCTCTCTCTCTCTCTCTCTCTCTTTCACACACACACACACACATACACACATACACATACAAACACACAGTTTTGGGGTTAAAGACTTAAAAACTACTTTTGTTTTATTATCTAAAATTTCTCTCTTTCAAAAGTTAACATCCCCATTATTTTGTGGAAAAAATGCTAATAGTCTAATTGCTGAATCTATTTTCTTGTCAATAGATTCTCAAGATCATTCTCTGTAACACTCTCTTTTCTATGTTCATCCATTTTTTTTGCTGTTGCCAACCACAAGAATCTGATATTCCCCATCCTACCTTCCCTGCAAAGTGCTGTTTTCCATGACTTCAGTGGAAGTCTGATTACCCGATGGGGTCACATTTAATTGTGAATATTTATGGTCCTCTTTGAATGATTCAAGACCTCTAACCATTTATTCCTTATAAAATTGTTTATAAGAAACATACTGTACACATTGTTGAGAACAAATAAGAAATCCACCCTTCCAAGCATATACAGTTTTGTTGGCAAGACACTGCAGTATTTGGCAATGAAAACATTCAGTGAAAGTGTTATTGATAAAACTGAGGTGGTCTGATTTTATGTTTTAAAATATATGAGGGTCTTTGAAAAATACTTTAAAGTTAGCAAGAAGTATATCTTTTTATAGTCAAATATCTAGCTATAAGTTCATAATAAAAATATCTAAGATGAAATTCTTCACTGCATATACAACCAATATTAAGAAGCATACAAATCAGCCATACATCTGTTTCATACCTCTGATCATTTCCTTTTGCTGACAGAGCACTAGAATTAATGGTTTGCCTCAAGACGATTTGAAGGCAGGTGGTACCCTCTGTAAATGGAAGTTCCAGTCATCCTTTTAAGTCAGGAAACAGCAGGTCCTTCATGACTAAAAGTCATATAGACTTTGAGTTGTGTTCCCATTGCTCACATCTAGCCAGATTTGGTATCTTTTTCTATGATAGCTTAGAATGCAGAGTGATAGCTCAAATGTAGAATGTTTCCCATATGTAGCCACATGTCATCTTCATCTAAATTCATACTTTGTTATCATATTGCCCTCTCCATAATCTCACATGAAGCTTCAGGTTCCAACTCTAAACTCCAGAAATTTGATGCTAACCAATCATAGTCAAAAATGAGTGTGAGGGGGGCGGAGCAAGATGGTGACCGAGTAACAACTTCGCCAGGACTCTCCGAAAGGTTTGACCCCCCTCAACTGCTATCCAGGCTTTGGACACCGGCCGAACCCGAACTCGCACTCTCCCTCCCTCTCTGCTCCCCTGTGGAGCAGAGGGCCGAGCCCTCCCGCCCCGGCTGGCTCCCTCCGCCATTATCCCCCGGGGCTGATTCCAGACTCTCCGCGTGGCTGAGGTTACATTGCAGGTCTGAGACCCGGGAAACCCGCCAGTCCTCAGAGGCGGTCTTCCCCACCTTCTGAGAGGGGAAAGAGTGTTTCTCCACGGAGGTTTGGGGTCTGTCCGCAATACAGGCCCAAGTTTGGGGCCGTCGCTCCCCAGCTCCAAAACCGCCGCGGGTTCCCTGCACCTCTCCCCTCAGCAGGGGAGCACAGAGCAGGCTGTTCAAGCCCCTGCCCCCTCGCCCAGGTTCGGATCCCTGGCGCCGGTGTGGAGGATTTCCTGCGGGTGCCGCCAGTCCTCAGAGGCGGTCTTCCCCACCTTCTGAGAGGGGAAAGAGTGTTTCTCCACGGAGGTTTGGGGTCTGTCTGCAATACAGGCCCAAGTGTGGGGCCGGCCAGCCTCTCACCAGCTTCGGGACCACTGACCCTCACTTCTCTATCTGAGCATGGGCAGAAGCCAAAGGAAAAACGCAACTTCCCGAATCAGGGCCACTAGTCCCATTATGGAACACGAAACTGGAAAGGAGGTGGAAGAAGCTCATACAGAATTGCAGAGAGAGAACATTATGACTCCTGACCACAACAACAATGCAGATATGATGCAGTTAAGGGCTGATATGGAAATTATGAGAAAAGACATAAATGAGTTGAAGCTTTCCTACTCAAGCA
>PVHP010009026.1:0-51600 GCA_004024765.1 Zapus hudsonius
TAGAACACTTGCAAACCCACCTGCCAGCCTCCAGCTGGCTGCCCAGCGGTTTGAGAGGAGCCCTGGAACTTACCAGAAACCAGCCAAGCTCCTGCTCCTTTGAGAGAACTGACATTCCACAGAACCCTGTAAGCCTGGCATGTGCCCATGCAGGCACCAGTGCACATGCGTGGTGATCAGAGAATAACTTTGAATATCAGTCCCACCATTCAGCTTATCTTGAGGCCAAACTCTCTCCTTGTTCACTGACGTGTTCAGCAGGCCAGCTGGCTCATAAGCTTGCAGGGGACCCCGTCTCAGCCCCCATCTCTAGCAGCACCAGGGTTACCTACATTCTGGGGCTCCAAGTTCAGGTGCTCACAGCTGGTGCACAAACCCTCTATTCAGGAAACCATCTCCCCAGATCCCAATTTAATAATGATTTTTACCAGCCCTTGACTCTTCCAATAGTATAGCCTTCCATTCTTCAAAATAGGAAGAAGCTAAAACAACTCTAGGAGAAGAACAAAGAGATTACTTCATGCAATAAATTAAATAATTAATTAATTAATTAATTAATAGAATTCTTGCAGAAGAACGCTACAAGTATGCAGAGCTACAAGGATTTCCCTCTATGAAATTTGGTCTCTGTTGCTCTGGGGGCTTGTTGCTTTTTTTTTTTAATCTACAGAGAAGCCATTTGCTTTCTAGATTTGAATAAAGAAAAGATACTAGGCACTCTTGAGAGCCACGGAATTATTTTTCCCTATGGATGGTGCAATTTTGTGGCCAGTGATGGACCCTTCTGAGTCTCAAGAGCGCTTGACCTTCACCTTACCCTGGGCCTGGGGCTGGTCAGAAGGAGGTTCTGGCAGGGGAAGTGTGGGAAGGGAAGCCGCTAGTTCACCTCCCCCACAGACAACAATTTATCTGTTGGATAAATGAAGAAACTCAGTGTGTTCTTCATGGACACTGGTGTCTTGCTATTGACTTGGTGAACTCCGATGAAAATAAACGAAGTAAGTTTGCCACTTCCATTCTTAATTAAGTCTTGAGATGTTTACTAATCCATCCTTCCATTCCCCCCAACAATAATCAAATGCAAAAGTCAGGATTATCTATTTGCCTCTTAGGTTGAAGTCAGATGGATTTAATGGCAATTTTCTTTCTTATTCCTTATTCTCACAAACACGAAGGGAACGTGCATAGTTTCTTCCTCGAACTCTCTTTCTAGTAAGCCCTAATGTCTAGCATCAGCTGCAGCAATGATAGGGTCTTAGTAACAAATGTTCCAGAAGCCTGACAACCTTGGCTCAAAAACGAGGAAACCACTGTTCACATTTCTTCAAAGGCCTCAACCAAACTGTGATCACAGTAGAAATTATTTTATAGCTCCATGGTATATTTTTTCCAGGAATAGAAATATGTAACTTGAGCAAGATATTTACTATATCAGCAAAAGGAAAATCTGTCATTAAAGTGTCTGTTTTCTAAGGGGAAAATCTCAGGAATGAGCAATAATTAAAGGGGGCTGTGGTGATAGATCCATGGGTAGAGCACTTGCTATGCAAATTTGAGGAGCACAGTTCAGACGCCCAGCACCCACATAAATGCCAGGTGGGTGTGGAAGCTCCCTTGTAACCCCAGCTTTCTAGACATGGAGACAGGGGATCCCTGGGGCCAGCTGGCTAGCTAGACTAGCTTCATCAGCGAGCTCTGGGCTAAGGTGAGAGACCCTGCCTCACTAAAGAAAATAGAACAGTCAAGGAAGATAAATCGGGTCAATGTCTGGCCTCCACACATGTGAACACATGTTGCCCATAAAAAGAACAAACAGTTAAAATGGATTACTCATGAGGTTCAGGTGTCCTTTGCATGTTTCCTCTGGAGAGGTGTCGGTCATGATTTTTTTACGTGAACAGTGTCTGCGTGCAGATCTGCCTGTTTACTGCAGAGCGAAGATAAGGTTCCTTTCAATCTGAGTCATGCTTGTCCTCAACATTGCATAATGGCAAGTTTTCCACCTCCTGTTTGCTGGGGCCAAACACAGTGACAAAGCAAACCGGTCTATGGCTCCTTCCCTGCTCTTCCACTTTGTGATAGTCAGACACGTGTGCTGTGTTGTAAGGAATTATGGCATGGAAGAAATTGCATAAAATTCCACGCAAGAAATCTTCAAGTAAAAAAGCTTGCTTGGTCCAGTCTGAAAAAAAAATGCATTCTGAAAGGACAGAGGAACATTTGCAACTTGAAACTTTTCATCAGAAATGGAGAGAGCCCAAGGTCGGTTTCTTATTAATTCTCCCCCGGTACTTTTCATCTAACAGATATCAAGTTGCATTTGAATCTGGCAAAGATATGAATTTAGGTCAGTGCAGCCTTCAAAGGACAAAGTTCTTGAGAAATATTCTGTGTCCATCTTTGTGATATTAAGAATCATTAGGTTATTCTAAGGTGAAAATGACCCAAACTTGCCTTTTCATGGAAAGGAAAATTCATTTCTTGCGAAGTTGAAATTGCTTTTGAATAATTTATAGGGAACAGCGAATTCATAAGATCTGATGGCACCAGCAGCCATGAGATTGCATTGTTCTATAATGGGTGCTATGGGAACAGGGAAGATGGAGTTGTTAGCATGAGAATTTCATGTAGGTTACAGGCTGGCAGTAGTGAAGAAAAGAAAAACCTAAGTTAAAACTAGGTAGAAGTAGTCATTAAAACTATGCTCACCATAACAGATATTCCGTAGACCTCCCACCCCCTTGCTGATACTCACTCCAGCATTGTTAAGATTGACTGGCGCCAATATGGAGGTATCTTTCTCAGAATATTATGATTGGGTGAGGGTACAGTGGTAGCAGGAACAATGAGATATAGAAATAAAGGCATATAAATAAAAACATGAAGGGCTGGAGAGATGGCTCAGTGGTTAAGGCACTTGCTTCAGTGCCTAAGGCCCTGGGTTTAATTCCACAGGACCCACATAAGCCAGACCCACAAGGTGGTAGCCCTGGTGTGCTCTCTCTCTCTCTCTCTCTCTCTCTCTCTCTCTCTCTCTTTCTCTCTCTCTCTCTGCTTGAAAAATAAATAAATAAAATATTTAAAAGAAAAACCAAAAACAAAAACAAAAAAAAATTTTTTAAATTTAAAAAAAAATAAAAACATGAACCCAAATAAAATGAGAAACAATTCCTTTTCTCATTGTTTAGCCACGCTGCTGAAACACACTAACTTCAATCTCGGTCTCAATTTGCTCATTTATATCCTTGGTCCTTCTTTAAAATACCATGTTTAATCTTCCTCTTCATTAATTTTAAAATGCTCTTATTCACCATCATTGATTTGCAAGGGACACCCTGCTACTCACACTTTCTGATTTGGTTCGTATCTTTGTCTGTTACCCTTCCGATCTAGGGGAGGTACCACATTTCACTTCATTTGTTTCTTTCTTTTACTTGAGTTTTATGTGTATTCTTAGAAGCACCTTCAAAATACCAGTGCTTCTATTAGTCAACACAATCTCCATCTCCATTTGGTTCTAATTTTTTTTCTCTAGATGATTCTTTCTGTAATAATAATGTGCTATATTCTTCTCTGATCGAAGTCCATCCCTTGTTGCTTCCGATAAGCTGAACTCTTTTTCTTTATTGTCCATAATGAGTTACATTGTTTAGTGGGCCAACAATGAGTTGTTATCCCCAATTCCTCATTGCCCCCTTCCCCATCCCCAGTCAACTCTATTTTTTTATTTTAAAAAATTGGTTTATTTATTGCAAATATTCATTTGTGAGAGAGGGAGAGAGAGAGAGAAAGAAGAGAGAGAGAGAGAGAGAGAGAGAGAGAGAGAGAGAGAATGGGTATGCCAGGCTGCAAACAAGCTCCAAATACGTGTGCCACTTTGTGCATCTGGCTTTCCATCAGCACTGTACCTAGGCTAGCACCATTAATGGTTAAGTCATCTCCCCAGGCCCATGAGTAGGTGTAGTAATTGAAAAATGATATCTTTTAAAGGTGCGTGACAAGTCTTCATTGATTCACTTCCTTATTGGTGGGAGGTGAAAGGGAAACCTCCTGCTGGGAGCTAGCCTTGTCCACAGCACGTCAAGAAGGCCATGAAGTGAACGGTAACAAGAGAGGTGGGAGACAGGAAGGAAACTGAAAAATGGCAGAGGATATTTTTGGGAGGGGGATATCCCACACTTCCTCTAGGGCTGACCTTGACTGCTTGGGGAATCCTGGTACAGGCACACACACTGATAACCTCTATTGTGTAACTATACAAAGACCACAAGCTTAGCCCCCCCAAACAAATCCCTGAAAATGAACAGAAGGACAATAAATATTCTTTGTTGACTTTGTGCTAAAAACTGAGGTAATTTTAACACTATTTCCATGAAGTCCTGTTCAATTTCCTCCATCACCTATATGTAAGAGATGGCACTGTTTGTGCTCCAGGATGGAGTGGAGAGTACAGTGTTTAGCTACTTTACATTTCTTCTTTTCATTTAAATGCAAATGACTAATGAACAAATAAATGCCTATGAACTGTACCCAATTCTTAGGAAGAGTCTCTTACATGATCAGGAGAAAATAAGTCAATGACATGGCAGAGCTTGTTCTGAAAGTCCATAACATGCCATTTTCAGTAATAGTCAAGGAAAGTGGCAGATGAAATTTGATCATAAATATCGGAGCCACTGATGCAAAAATGTCCAGTATCACATAAGGTAGGCTTAGAATTCAAGAGTGTAGGAAGAGGAAAATGGATATTTGTACAAGACCGAAAGTAGCCATGGGTTAAAGGAAAGCATAAATACCAGAGTGCAAAAGTAAGATGCTTTGTTTTCTCTTTTATCCTTTCTCTCTCACACCTTAAAAATGCTGCCATTAAGAGTACTTGATTAAATATGCCTCATTTTTTAAATGACTTTTATAAATAATAATTCAAAGGTTCAGTTCAGAATGTTTATTTTTCTTCTTAAGGTCAGTATTTGGCATAACTGGATCAGAGATAGCAGAGATACAAATGCAGGAAATGACTGATTGCCTGTGCCCCTAAATCCTGGTACGCAGGGCAGAGTCTCATCCTCCAGCTATACAAAGGGTTTCCTTTAACGTTGGCTAGTAAATTTCCATCCTCCCTGAATCATTCAGTCATCTATGTAAACTAATTGGGTAGTGGTTCATTTTATAATTTTTAACAAATGTATATAGAGTATATTACTTAGTAAAGGAACTTTTTCATTATTAAGACAACTTAATCATTAATGTTCAAATTGTTCCAGATGTGTTTCTTCATGTTGCAGCCAGCTTTCTCCTTGACACAACAAAGAACCCAACCCAAAGCGGCTGATGGGTTTATTTTGGCTTACAGCTTCAGGGGAAGCTCCATTATGTCAGAAAAAATGATGACATGAACACAGGGTGGACATTACTTCCACCACAGCACTGCAAACAGTGACAGGAAGGTGTGCCAAAAACTGGCAAAGGGAAGCCAGCCATAAACCCTTCCACAACAACACACCTGCAACAAGGTT
Organism: Zapus hudsonius; assembly: GCA_004024765.1. Classification (NCBI taxonomy): domain Eukaryota; kingdom Metazoa; phylum Chordata; class Mammalia; order Rodentia; family Dipodidae; genus Zapus; species Zapus hudsonius. Next base: position 5,517 of record PVHP010009026.1, read on the forward strand.
TCAATTCCAAAACTGCCATCAGCTGCAGATCCAAGCATTCAGGACACATTAAGTTTACAGGGGACATTTGAATTAAATCACCATAGTCCACCCTTGGTAATAACTATACATGATATAAAATGCAATGCATTCAGTTCAACTTCAAAAGTTCCCATAGTTTTTATCAATCCTGATGATATTCAAATATCCCCATAATACAAGGTTTTTCAACTGAGCCATAATAAAAACAATGATGGCACAGAAATTCATACTGCAAAAGATGACATTGGGCATAGCAAAAACAAACTGAACCTATACAAATTTTAAAACAAACAGGGCAAACATCAAATTTTAACTCCAAGTTTCACAATTCTCTCTGGAGTTCCAATTCCTCCTCTCCAGCAAGGCTATTCATAGTCCTGGAAAATTTCATCCAGTGCTGGCAGCTTTCTCTGACAGCCATCCATATTCCTGGCATCTCCATTGGGTCTCCACTGCAACCCACAGTTCATCCTCATGGCACCATTGGGCATCCTTGCAGGAAATCCAGCACACCTGCTTCACACTGCCCATGGCCATTTCCAAAAAGCAAAACTGTTGCACATCCAGTGACCCTCTCTTCCTGCATTTGTTATATTCCATAGTACCAGGTGGGCTACCAACTTGTTAATCCAGTGGGGAACAAAGCAGACTTTGAAGTTCTTTCTCACTCTCCTAAGTCAACCTCACAGTTCATAGTCCTCCCTGCATTCAGGTCTTTCAACTCTGACCAGAATTGTCCATGAAGCTACACTCACAGCACTTCAAGGCATCTCTTAGGACAAATCCTTCCATATTCCTCCTGAAAATCAGTTCCAAAAGGCCAAAGCCACAAGATCTGTGTTTAGCATCTACCACAGACCCTACTCCCAGGAAGTCTGGATCGATCACTCCTGCTAATAATACTTGAGAGCATCAGGAGCCCATAGTGGCCAGGGAGGAGTGTTAGCTTCCAGTTTAATGGATGCTCTTTGTGCCTCCTGGCAAAAGCCCTACTCCCTCTGGAACCAAGACTTCTAGGCCAACAGAGTTTAAAGTTGCAGAAACAGGAAGAAAATATTTGGTTAATGGGTCACTTGGGGTGATGGTAAGTGGTACCATTCCCATTTCCGCCCCTTGATTCCTGGACCCGTGGATCTGGGCTATAGGAGAAACAGTACCATATATAGGATGCTGGTTCAGAGTATCCACAGCCTGCTGGAGAACCCTGCCCCAGCCCTGCAGGCTAGTTCCACCTAGTTGAGCTGTAACTGGTTCTTTAAAAGGCCATTCCATCGTTCTATCAAACCAGCTGCTTCAGGGTGGTGGGGCACATGGAAGGACCAGTGAATTCCATGATCATAAGCCCACTGCTGCACTTCCTTAGCTGTGAAGTGAGTTCCTTGGTCTGAAGCAATGCTGTGGGGAATACCATGACAGTGGATAAGGCACTCTGTGAGTCCATGGATGGTAGTTTTTGCAGAAGCACTCTGGACAGGAAAAGCAAATCCATACCCAGAATAAGTGTCTATTCCAGTAAGGACAAAACGCTGCCCTTTCCATGATGGAAGTGGTCCAATGTCAACCTGCCATCAAGTCGCTGGCTGGTCTCCTCGAGGAATGCTACCATACCAAGAGCTCAGTGTTGGTCTCTGCTGCTGGCAGATCAGGCACTCAGCAGCAGCCGTAGCCAGATCAGCCTTCATTAGTGGAAGTCCATGTTGTTGGGCCCATGCATAACCTGCATCCCTGCCACCATGGCCACTTTGTTCATAGGCCCATTGGGCAATGACAGGGGTGGCTGAGGAGAGAGGTTGGCCACTGTACACAGAACGGGTCAGCTTATCTACTTGATTATTAAAGTCATCCTCTGATGAGGACACCTTCTGATGAGCATTAACATGGGACACAAGTATCCTTATATCCTTTGCCCATTCAGAGAGGTTATCCACATGCATCTCCCCCAACCATTATACTTTATAACATGATTTTCTTCCAAAAGGGGTTCTTTTCTCATCCATTATTAGAGTATGATCTTTACTTTGAAGGGGCAAGTGAAGTATTCTTATTCATTTCAAATACTTTCTCGGTAGTACACTTCTGATAGCTACTTGTCATCACACACACCACACACACACACACACACACACACACACACACACACACACACACACACACAAAGTCAGCAAACATGACAGGTAGTTTGGGAGTTTTGTTTAATTAACAATATACAAAGTGATGTAGGTATAATTCATTCTTAAATTTGACATATCTTCTTGTAATACAACTAGCACACCTCTGTTGCACAGAAGGTCTTTGTGATTACTGTCTCACAGAAAGCATTGTAAGTATATTTTTAAAATGTAAAGTAATGTAATTCCTATTTAAGCACACATTACTTTATCAATGCAATCTGCTGAGAGTGACAGGCAGGTTGACTATGACTCAATAGTGATGTCTCTGTATTATGGAATTCATACTCTGTTCTCAGCAGGTAGAAGTCTCACATGCACATTCCTAATTTTGACTTTCTGAAGTTAAAAAAATGCATGATAATGGCAGCAACAGACCTAGGTACTAAATATTTTCATTAATTTGTTATGATATGTTCAGACCAAAATATAAAATTGGAAGTTATATTGTTTTTTTCATTATTTTTTATTTAGTCTCTGAGGTGTGCATATCAAGGATACTAAGGTCTTAATTTGGATAGTATGCTTTTAAAAATAGAATTGATTATCAAAAGCCAATAATTTAAATCACAAAATTCACTGCTTAATATTTTCAATTATCTTTAACACAGTAAACTATTAGTGAGTACATTCAAAAATTCTGTAATTTTGCCAAAAAAATTAAAAGGATGGGTACAAAAAGAATTGAATTATTGATAAATGAAAATAAAGAATATCCTCTAAGGCTCAGGGTTGGTTCAGTGGGTAAAAGGTTTGCCTTACAAACATGAAGGCTGAGTTCAAGCCTCAGCACCCATGTAAAATGCTGTGGATGGGCCTAAGGCTCAGAAGTTATGAGAATATTCCACTTAGGCATGAGGCCTGATATGGCCATGCATATCTGTCATTCTAATTCCAGGGTGGGAATGCAGATTCCGGCAAGCACCTGGGAATCACTGGGAGTCCCTGAAAGAAAACAGTAGTTCTGGGTTGCTGGAGCCCAGGTCTCAAGAACACTGAACAATTCAGGACACCTGAAGTTCTCTTCTGGCCTTTGCATACATGCACACAGGAAATGCACCATGCACACACGTGTGCACACACATGTGGAGAAATAAACAAATGTTAAGCATGATGGTGGACACCTGGAATCCCAGCACTGGGTGGGTGAAGCTAGAGAGTTCTTGGAGCTCTCTGACTAGCCAGTCTAATAATTTGTGAGCTCCAAAGAAATGAGAGACCCTATCTCAAAGGAAGTAAACAGGATATCTGAGGATGACACCCAAGGTTATCCTCTGGCTCTGCACACACACACACACACACACACACACACACACACACACACACACACACATTGTAATACATACATACATACATACATACATACATACATACATACATACATACATGCACACATGCATAAAACTAGAGGTGGATTATGTTCCTGAGGTTAACAATCAAAGTTATCCTTTGGCCTCCACACACATGCCCTATACACAGATACCTGCATTGTACACACACCTGTGCCCATACGCACACTACACACATGTGCAAAAAAAGGAAAAGAATTTCTTTTTAAGGAACATTGTAAAAATAAAAACATCTGGAAAATCTTCATCTAAAGATCATTTTCTGAAATAAAAAGTAGCACATGTTGCAACATGGTGTTGAAGTCAAAATTTCCTGTTGACTCATAGACTACACAGCCCTCGGGGCTTGTATGTCCTGAGTTTTCACAAGAAAAATTGGGCCACAGCTTTTCCTGGTTCATTGAGAAAGTCCTAAATGGTATTCTCCCATCCATTAAAAAAAACAAGATACTAGAAACAAACACTTAAATAAGATTACTGGTACATACAAACAACCCAAAGCAAATATCCAAGGAATAAAACAGTGAAAACGCTGGCATTTCACGTTTTCTTTTGATTTATTTCATGAAATTAATAGTATAAAATCAGGAGTCTCCAAGAAATGGCAATTCAAGCAAAAGCTAATGAATAACTAAAATTGGACTACATGAAGTTACAAAACTATTTGTCACAATATTTAAGGAACAGTTTCATATGAGTATAAATACATGTTTTATAATGTATGGTTATTATAGGTAGCATGGATAATTATATATAATACATGATATAATGCATGATTGACATTTATTGTATAAGAACAAACTTAAAACTTGCAGCTCATTGTAATTAATCTCAATAGTTACGTTCTGTGAGCCTTCCTGAATTCTGAACTAGTGAAAACTGAAACACAGTTTGTCTCCTACAAGCCACTGGTCATATTTTCAGTAACCAATCAATGCATAAACTTGCTTTGTATGCATTTATGTGTGAAGATACCTCATTAATTAATAATGTTAGTTCATGATATTGAACTCAGAGCCTTCAGCACTAGAGTTCACACCTGAATCAAGCACATCTACCACAGGTATTTGATGGGTAACTACCTTTTGTAATTAGGAACACTAGGCAGCACTTTGCCATTATAACTGGGTGTTATTCTAAATATGGATCAGCACCCAACACAGTAAAAAAAAGAGAAGAAAACAAGAAGCAAAATTATAGTACTAACAATAAAATAGCAATTATAGCGTGAAATTTGAAATAAGATCACAGACATCACCTTGCTCAGCCTGTACTGGGAAGTTGGGTGTTGAATAATGCAATATCTCTTCTCAGTCTACACATTTTCACAGTGACCATAACAGTTCTGTGAGTGTGATTGGGCGTGATAAAGTTATAACACAGAGGCAGATTCATAAATATGGGTTCCACAAACAATGAGGATGAATGAACTTTTCCTTATAAAAATTGATCTACTAAATTAATGGAATAAAAAAGCATAACTACAAAAGATGATTTTTCTTTCATTCCTTCTTCAATTTTCTCTAAAACAAGAGTACATCAGTAAAAATAGCAAACATTGAGTTTAACATGAACAAAATGGGAACTCACTGAGCAATAAGAAATGTGTATTTTCTTTTTTTATTTTTAAAATATTTTATTTATTCAATTTCAAGGAGAGAGAGAGAGAGAGAGAGAGAGAGAGAGAGAGAGCGCACCAGGGCCACCACCTTGTGGGTCTGGCCCATATGGGTCCTGGGGAATTGAACCCAGGGCTTTAGGCACTAGAGGCAAGTGCCTTAACCGCTGAGCCATCTCTCCAGCCCAGAAATGTGTATTTTCAATAATCACTGGACACTATGGCTTAGAAAGGGATTTGTGTCCCCCAGCATACTCAGATACCAGATATCTGAGCCAGAACTTAGTCTAGACACAAATATTGCTTTCCAAATTTAATATGAGGTTCTCATTTCTAAATAGGTTGAAAATTTTACCATATTTTAGCTAGAGCTCAGCCATATTGATTTAAACAACTGTTCTTTTTCTCAGGTTCTTAGACATTTTGCGCTGAAATTGTTAATCTAAACCGTGAAGAACAATTCTGATAACTTTCTTGTACACTCTGTGAAATACAAAAGTGCAAAATACTTCCCTAGAGGATGACAATTCACAGATATACATCTTTCATTATATTTATTTAGGAACATATTCGTTTGGGTTTATGATGCTTTCTCATGAAGAAATAAGCAAATTTATCTTTTCAGGAACACAGATGGTAAATGCATGTTGTACTTTACAAGTGTGCTAGCTTGTCTCTATGCTTTATTATAAGTGATGGGGACTTGAATCATAAATCTGTTCAAAAAAGTTTAAGTAATCCTTTTTTATATACAGAACAAAGTCGCCCTCCTCAGTCTGGCATTTATAGTCTCCATAATATGAACACAACTTCCAAATTTACCACCAGCATGCCTCAATTCTAATTTTACTTTACCCAGCCCAGCACAGGCACTGCTGCCCCAGAACATCTAAGTCCCGGGCTATTTCCCATCCCATTCCTTCTGCTTGGTACTTCTTATTTCTCCAGTTGCTAAAATGAAGCCTCTTCCCGGACACCTTCTCAGTAATCTTAGGTCCTATTTATCCTTCCTCCATTCTTCCATGTATCCCTGTCCTTAAGCAAATGCCAACATATAGTAGCTGTCTGACAAACATTTAAAGAAGTGGGACAAAGAGCCCTAAGTATCTGGAACTTAGGCCAGTCTCCCATCCTCAGCATACCCCTAGTCCTGCAAGACACTCATAGGCATTGTGTCTTACCATGGTTTCCACACGAGGAAACAGATACCATTTTTGACTTCTTTAAAAATGACTAGACTTTCTACAAAGACCAACTAGCTTGGGGTATTTGGGAATTTACCTACAAACAGAAACTTGAACTATATAATTTTCAAAGGAGTTTGTTGTTGTTTCCCCCTCCTGGCATTCCCTAGGCCTAACTGCTTGCAAAGATATTTACTGTTCCCAGAATTGACCAATCTGAATCATGATGGAGAGAGTTGGGCATCAGGAACTCACTTCTGATACGTAAGGGAAATGGATCAATTTCATTCATGAAATTCTTGTAAACGTGAAGGTTTCTGTACCTTTGCAGTTAAGTCCCAGTGTAAGGATGAGGAAGTGATAAGCAGTGCTTTGTCCATGAAGCATAGAGTGTGTCAGGGCATTAATAATGAGAGAATATAGCCAGGAAATGAAACTCTTAAGGTATGTCTGTCCAAAATGGACTGATGGAGAGGCATAAACCCATGACGCGACTTTAAGCTTTGTTGTGAGAGACATGAAGGTTCATTGGAGCTTTAAACAAAAATGTGACACACTCACATTTGCATTGGTAAAGATTTGTCTCAAGGTCAATAGCAGCATGAATTAAAAGAAATTATTAGCATGGTAGCTTGAGGCATATACTTCATTCACCATGGGTGCAGGGGCAGAAAAATTCAGCTTTCTGGAAATGTTCCACTTGGGGCATCAACCTCAGGAAGATGGAAAGAAATTGTTTTGTTGTTACTTGAAAAACTCCCTCACTTCCTCCTTCAGCTTCTAATGTCCAAAATGAGCTGTTTCCCAAAAGAACATTTCTATGCCGATAAATTTTGTCTCTTTCCTGCAAGCTTGGGTAGGTTACAAAATGTGCATTGCTGATGAGGAAACATGCCACAGCACTTTGTAACAGGAAGAAATAATGATGAAAATATTGCAGACTACTGGCCTAGGGGTTTATTTCAAGTTTTCTCACTGAAATCCTTGAATTAGGAGACAACAAAGAAGCAAAAATATCCTTCTTCTGGAATATCAGCTTTCTGTTAATAATCCTTCTGATCTACCACATGTTAGGTAAGCATCTGTTCTAGCACCGTGTTGGGCTAGACACTCAGCATATATTTTATTACTCTTAATAAGAGTAATACAGAAGTTCAAGTTCAATCAAGGTCATCCAAACACTAAGTGGCATGGACGACAGTCCAAGGACTTTCCTCCTGGCTGGGTTATTTCATATATACAAGGAAATATAAAAAAATAGTACTGATTTGGTTTGAGAAAATCTACGTTCATATTTCACTCCACTATTCTTATACTCAGCAAGGTATTTAACCCAAATCTTGGTTTCTTCTGTTAGGAAGGGCCCAGAGCTCAACTCTCTGGCTCATTATAGGAGTAAGATGAATAATTATAGCCCAGTTACCAGACACTACACAACTGGTTAAGATTCCTTCTTGATAGTATATAGTATATGCAGGACTCCTTAATTATTCCATATCTGGTGCTTTGATGGAGTTATGACTTCTGTAAGCCAAGTTTGAATGAAGAATCAATGGCTCAGAAAGGTGAGAGAGATATTTTATGCTGACCTCCCTGGGATCCTCACTTTATCTGTTTCAACACATTTGTTACCTGCCAAATATTTGTAAAGTATCATGGAAATTATTAAAACAAAAAAATTACACCCATTTTAGTGAGGTGCACAACAAAATACATAGTTCACCTAATAACAAAGTGACATGTGACATAAAGTCTTGGAATGCAACTGACCCAGGTGAGGGCTCTCCAGACGTGGTTTTTCAGGAAAGTTCTCTAAGAGTTTATAACATTTGTCCAAAGATCAATGTAAAGGAACAGGCAGCCATATGGGGAACACTCCAGCCAGGGGGGAGTGTGACAGCCTTTGATACTCCCAACAGAGAGGGGTCTAAGCTTCAATGAGAAACAGACCCTCAAAAGTAGAACAGGAGCAGAGAAGACAGGAGACTTTTTTGGAAAATGACTGGAGAGGTGGACAGGCTCTTACAGGCCAGGGGACAGAGTGTGGCTTTTGCTTGACCTACAGTGAAAAGTCGACAATGGGTCTTAGCCAAATATGAGTCATGATTCTTGTGGTGGGAGAATAAATGCCCCACTACCCACCAAAGATGACTATGACATGTACCCTAGAGTCCAGCAAAGGGGACTTTGTGGGTGCAATTCAATTAAGGTATTGAGATGGGGATTCTATTCTGTCACCTCAGGGATGCTTATGAAACAAAGACTCTAAGAATGATGAAAGGCTGAGTGATGGGACCAGCGGCTTAGGAATTTCAGTAGCTTCTAGAGCTGCCAGAGGCAAAGAAATTATTCCTTTTATTAGCTCCCGCATTATGAGTTAGCTCACTGAAACAGACTTCAGATTCCCAGAACTATAAAAGAATTCATTTTTGTTTATAACCATTAAATTTGTGGCATATTTATAAGAGCAGTAATCGGAAACTGATATAATGGTATGGTTGCCTAGTTAGCATAACTTCAAAGGATATTAAAGGTGGAAATGAAATGATTACGACAAACCAAAGTCAACCTGGGTGACATAAAGGGGAATGCAAGCTGAGGAGAGCAGGCAGGCTGGATGTGTTGTTTGGACTTAGGGCCGATAGCACTTGCCAGAGCCCTTAGCTCCTCAGCTGCTCTGTTTTGGCAAGAGCTGGAAGCCCTAGGCACTGTTTGGCATTGGGCAGCCATCGGTATTAGACAGCAAGTACTGCTTCACTAAGTGACTGATTTGACAAGGAAATAATTTACTTAGCAGCCAGAAACAATAGCCAATGAAAAATCCTAGCTCATGGCACAGAGAGAGAGAGAGTTGACAAAGTTTGCTCAAGACTTCCCTAAGAAGTGAAAACCCAAGGCCAAGGGCAGAAGGCAGTTAGCACAAATGTGGATGTCTTTTAGGAGAAAATGTGCTTGGGGGACAATTCCAGGCTACAGGGAATTCCTTCTTCATCTAAAGTGAGAATATTAACAAGTTTCTTACCCAGTGACATTTGGCTGGCTTCTCTGAGTCCCACCTCGTTTCTCATGGAGCTCAGGACCTCCCTCGTGCTACTTGCAAGCTTCTTGGCTGTGGACAGTTCCCTCACTGAGGCCCACAACTGCCTTAAAGTGTCACCTGGCAGACTGAAGAGAAAGGGACCTATGGGAAGGGAGGTCCTGCAGGACACCAGCAGGCCTGCCCTGCCACACAATGCATGGTTCCTTCCCAGAGGACGGAATATGCAGGAGCCTCAGGACTTACTAACTCCCCATTCCCATTCCCATCCATTGTGATAACACAATGCTTCAACATCTGCAGACCACATGGGCTTCTGGAAGAAGTACCTGACCTCAGCAAATTTCTTGAACCCAGTAGCATGATGAACATCTCTGCCAGTTTGCATAACCGCTATGTTTATGTGTGTCACATACTACCTCCACCAGCACACAACTCTCTCTTGCCCCAAGATGAACCACCTAGAACTCTGCAGTCTCCCCACCACAAGGGCCCTCCATAGTTGAGGGAGGAGAGGAGCTGTGTGCAATTTCAGCCTGAGCAACAGGAGTAGTGGCGGATGACCAGAGGTTCTGAGTCCACCAGTAAGAGCCATTTTCTAGAGTAAGGACGAGGGCGATGTGCAGATGAGCTTTGGTGAGTGGATCTCAGTGCCCCTCGCTGAGCATGGCCTCCTACCTCTGAGCCCGGCGCATGGTCACTCTGCTCTTCAGCACCTAGTGTGATGCTTCAGAAGCCACACAGAAACCCTGACTAGCTGGGTAGCACCTCTCATGGTCTTTGCCCAGAACAGCCAAGGGAGATCACACTTCTATTTTTGATGCACACCATAATGCTTCCATTCCTTCCCACACCTGTCTAGATAAATGTCTTGCCTTATCTTATTCACCAGCTTTACATGCCCAAAAGGATGCGCATGCAAGTACTTCCAATTTTTTCCATAATGAAAAACAGAAAGCTTTACCGAAAGAATATCACACAGGCCCATTGCTCATAAAGAAGGCACCGGCTTGCTCTGATCTCTCTCTAAGAGCTAAGCCTCATCTCTGGTCTCTATTTGAGGAAACAGTTCATCCTCCAGGCCACCAAAGCAACCACCTGCTTGTCAACAATGACGCTGTGATGAACACAGAGGTCACTTGGGAACCATGTGCCCCAGTTGATTGACACTTTTTCAAGGCCGTCCTTGGTAGAGACACAGCAAATGCTAAATGGCATGGGCTTTTTGTTCCGGCAATTAGCCTTGATCTCTCTGGCTTAATGCTGCGTCCAGTTGTTCTATTAAGAGGAAAGAAATGCCTTGCTTGCCTCAGCACCATTTGTTGTTATGTATTTATTCGAGGAAGTGTCGTAGGAGCCTAGGTTTTTCCTAGACATTGTGGGGGATGGAAATGAATCATTCCTCACCCAAGAAGTTAACAGTGTGGGTGAGGAGAGAAAGAACATGAGCAAAATGTGACATATCACATGCTCCGGAGTTGGAGGATGGACAGGGTCTTCTTCACTTCAATGAATACATGCTGAGCACAGCGTAAGGTACCAAGGACGCAGTGGTGAAGAAGGTTAAAAACAATAAATAGTTCCCATTCTCATGGGTGATATCATTATTTCATCAGTAAAAAGTTGACCACATAACATTAATTTTATTTAATCTAAGTTTTTTTTCTTTTTTGCTTTTTCGAGGTAGGGTCTCCCTCTAGCTCAGGCTGACCTGGAATTCACTATGTAGTCTAAGGGTGGCCTTGAACTCACGGAGATCCTCCTACCTCTGCCTCCCGAGTGCTGGGATTAAAGGCATGCACCACCACGCCGGGCCATAACATTAATTTTTAAAGGGATAACTGCAAATTAACAGAAGAGGAATAGGGTAGGATGGAGATTAGCTGACATTCAGGCTCACTCCTATGGAGGAGGTGACTCGCACTTTGAACACAGTACAGCTTGAGCCTGTCAAATCCTGGAAAGAGCAGCACCCAAGGAACGTGCGCCGGCCACATGGTGAGTCTGGGTCTTAGGGAGAGAGGATGCAGCTCAGCTCATTGAAGGCATGGAAATGGCTGGAGCAACAGCACGGAGCTAGGAAAGCATCACATGCATTTCAGTGGAAATGACACACGTTTGAATCAAGATCTGGTGAAATTTGAAATGCAGAGACCAAATGATACGGCTAAGGTCTGTTCTGTAGCACAGTGACACTGCAGTTTGGAGAAGTTGGGGAACTCAATCTCACCAGGTCCCATGGGAAGATTTCTCCAGAATGCATTAGTGGGAACTATTTTACCTTTTACAAGTTAGTATTCCTCTGAGCTTCTACAAAGTTTCTGTTTTCTTCATAAATGTTCATCTTCAAGCCTAAAAGAATGGGTTGCAAGAATAATGTTAAATCAAGCTTCCAGTGTAAGGTTTACAGTTGAGGGCAACAGGAAAACCTTGAAACAGATTCAGAGCTGTGTCCTTACTTGTACCTCCCCTCTCTGTCTGGATGTATGCTGGTGTTCTATATTTACTATTCAGTGGTGTGCTTCTGTAGACACCTGAGGCCTCCTCCTCGCCTTAACTGTCCTGTATTCACATCCAGTAGCTACCAGGGGTGGAGGGCCACATGGAACTGTAGGGCAGGAGTCAGGGAGAACTAGACCAAGACTGTCCAATAGAGGCGGAAAGGTGACTGGGAGGTGGACCCACACGTAAGTGGAGGCTCTAAGAATGAGCCATAAATTCCTTACAAAACATAAAGTCAAAATTAAAGATGTTAACATGTAGGTGTATCCTTGACTTGTTGGGCTTTGTCCAATGGTTCTGTTAGCACACTCGCCTGGCTTTAGGCCAGAGGAGGAGGAAAATGCATCTTAATTTAGATTTGTTTACTTGGGCACTAAAATTCAGTGGGCTACTGCACCTTAAACATACATGTGCTAATAGACACACACACACACACATATATATATATATATGTATATATATATATGTTATATATACATTATACATATATTGTATATGTGTTATATATGTATACACATTATATATATATATACATAAATGTATACGTAATTGAGTAGAGGTATCCCCTCTGTAATAGTAGCCCTCCCACATTCCTGATATAATGAACTACAGATCAAAACTATGTCGGCAAGAAAGTGTATCTGAACTCAACATGCACAGAAGTTTCTCCTTGTCATTATGAGCTAAAGAATACAACTTCACCATCGCTGCATAGTAGTTACATTGTATTAGGAGTGTAAGCAATCCAGTGCCTGGAGAGATCGCCTCGGTGCCTACACATTCCTCGTCCTCTACAGAAGGGACTTGATCTTCTTCAGTATCCACAGGGGCTCATTACCCACAGATAAGGAAAGATAATCGCATGTTTTTCAACTTCCTGTAAACACACAATTATTTGAAATACATAGTTATATATAAAAGGTTCCCATGTATGTACTGCTTTTTGGAAGGGAGGAAGAAAGGGGAAAAAAAAACAAGAGCAATATTCAAAATCTAAATTTTACACCTTTGAATGAGCTGGGCAGCACACATACCATGCAGCCTGGCCTGGGCCTCGGGAGGAACTTGAGGAGAGCAGGTGTCCCGCATTCCAGTAGTGAGGGACTCATCAGCTTCTTTCTGGCCAATCTGCCCTTTCCTCCTGTCCAACACCAAGTGATCATTTTCTTGTTTCTGTGTTGAAGGAATGCACTGCCCCATGCTTTCTGAGGTTACAATAAGATGATTGAATTTTATACAAGGCATGCAACCTGATCCTAAGTGCGGACAGAATTCCAGACACTTGACAAAGAAGGGCAGGTACTTAAGTTACTAACTCTAGGAGTAAAACTGAGGTAATGAAGTGAACTAAGTTCTCATGGTGCATGTGTTTCAAGACTGTTTTTTTTAAGAGTAATTTTTGGATATTCATCTTATTTACTATTTAGTGCCTGCTGTTTGTATAATACTAGTATAAATTTGCTTAATTAAAACTGACATAAAAATGACTATGCTGTCTTAAGGAGACAGTGTTAAGGTTTGTCAACCAACACGTACACATAAAGCAGCTAGCACAATACACTGGGAGGGGGAACTAGGCAAACAGTTAAAGGTCAATCTTCTGATTACTATTATGTATTACACTATTGTCAACAAATCACCTTCTCCCATCCCAATGAATATTGACTGTTGCAGTCAGCATTCTAGTTGCTGTGCAGAAAGAACCCAAGCAAAAGTGGCTTGTGGAGGAATGTTTTTTTTTTTTTTTTTTGGCTTATGGACTGAAAGGGAGACTCCATCCTGGCAGGGAAAATGATGGCATGAGCAGAGGGTGGACATCACCTCCGCCACAGTACTGCAAACAATGGCAGGAAGGTGTGCCAAACACTGGCAAGGGGAAGCTGGCTTATAACCCCCATAAGCCCGCCCCCAACAACACAGCTCCATCGAGGTTGTAAAACCCAAATTTCCATCAGCTGAGGATTGATCAATCAGAACACATTCATTTGTTTGTGGAGGATACCTGGATCCAACCATGACATTGACCTTCACTACCTTGCCAGAGCAGAATTCACTTTTTCTTTTAATTCTGCGTAAGTAGAATAAAAGTAGACTTAGAACTCTTTATAAGAAAATGCCACCTACCTTTGAGGTAGTTTTACCAATGAAAGGGTAATTAACTCCCAGTCAATTCTGCTTCTGTGCAGTTATGGGACAGAGTCCCAAATGAAACCACATACCACCCCAAAGCCTTAGTCTGGTCAGTGATCAAAACACCTTTTTCTGATCTTCATTCTGAAGTCATGCCTGTTCTGGGCTTTTCCACCCCCAACAACCTGATCACACCATGTCCCATGGAGCCAGCTTCTATCTGATTCACTAAGAAACAGCAAGATGCCAGAAATTGATACCCTAAGAAATCTTCATGTTGAATACTAGCAGTACAGATGTCTGGCTCATCTGTTAAAGAATATGTTCCTGAAACCCAACACAAACCTGACAAATCTCTGAGAAGAACATGACCTTGCTCTGATGAGTTTATATTCACCTGAATCCCCAATGAAGTAGTTTCTCATTAAGTACAACAGTACATTAAGTAAAACAGCTTGAGGCCTGAAGAGATGGCTCAGGGGTCAAGGTGCTTGTCTTAAAAATTTAATGACCCAAGTTTGATCCCCCAATTCCCATGTAAAACCAGATGCACAAAGTGGTGCATGCATCTGGAATCCATTTGCAGTGGCTGGAGGCCCTGGCACACCTAATTCTCTCTGTCTATCACTCTTCTATCTTTCTACACTTGCAAATAAATAATATATATATTTTTTTAAAAAAAAAAAACAGCTTGAGGTTGTAAAGACTGGGATCCAGGCCCCATCCCTGCTTTGGTACTTGTATTAATCACAAGAGTGTTGCTGGAAGAAATAACTGACAGAAATCAGTTTAAGGGAAGAAGGATTTATTTCAGCAGACACCTCAAGATTATAGTCCACCATGGCAGGGAATGCAATGGGAGTTTGGGGGATCCTTGCCAACACACCAAAACACTAAGGCACCAAAAAATTTAGGGTACCCTTGATTCTTGTTTTATTAACTTAAAGAATTAAATGAATAGACCAGAGGGTAAGACTTGGAGAGACTTTATTAAATTAGAAGACGAAAAGAGGAGAAGCTACAAGGAGCTACTGACATGTGGAAGGCTGGAGGAGGTAGAGAGCCCAGGAGAGAGTAGGGGAGAGAGTAGGGCTTGAGGTTCCCCTACCATCTCATCCCAGCCAGGCCAAGACAGGGTGGGCCTGCCAGAGCAAGGACCTGGAAGTTCAGGAGAGGTGAAAAGCCAATAAGAGACCTTGCCCAACTGGCAAGGATCTATTTGTAATCTTATTGTGGTGGGCTTTACCCTCAGGTGAGTCTGGGAGAGATCTGATTGGTCTGGGCTCCAGAGTAGGGGGTGCTAGAGCTGATTGGATGGCTAGATCAGATTCTGAACTCTGGTTCTGCTAAAGGCTGCAGGTGGTGTTCCCTCTTGTTCCTTGTCTCCTAGCTAGCTTACTTCCCCTCGGGAAGACAGGTGGCAGGAGAAGGAAGGCAGCTGGCCATGCTGTGTGTGCAATCAAGATATAGAGTTAGCTTTCTTCTTTTTAGCCCTTCAGAAATCCAATGCATGGAATGGTGTTTGCCATCCAGAGTTTAGGTGGGTCTTCCCAACTCATCTCAAATACCTAATCAGGATAATCTGTCACAAGCATGCCCAGAAACTAACTTAATCTAGATAACTCCTCACAGATATGCCCAGAGTATATCCAGGTGATGCCAGGTCCCGTCTGTTGACAATAAATATAACCTTCACAGGTACCCTAAGTGGATCTAGGCAATTCAAAATGCTTCTCCATCCTTTCTCCTCTTCTAAGGGAAAAGCTAATGACATTTCTGGCATTTAGTGTATCTGGATTTATGAGCTAAATCTCATTTCATGGAGATGTCGGTTAGGGAAACCTTGGTCCACATTGCGGTTTTCCTACTTTATTTGCTGCATTTTCTTGCCCAACTGATTTCATCCCACTTGCCTGTCTCCTGTGGATATAAAGCAGATAATGTGATACTCATCTTGCAATGTATTGTAATTTTGCCAAAATCAACAAGTATTAAGACAAACCTTTCAGGACATGAAGAAAAATCAGAACCAAAGATATCATTGTCACTAGAAACAAAGTAAAAGAGCATTCAGAAATTATCAACAGTGTTTTTTAAACTTTTTATTGATAGCTTCCATAAGCCATTATCATTCCCTCCTCTATCTGATTCACTAAGAAACAACAAGATGCCAGAAATTTACACCATAACGAACCTTCATGTTGAATACTAGCAGTACAGATCCCTTAATAGTTTATGCCATAAGAAACAGCAGCAGGAGAGTGAGGAGAATTCACACCACAAGCTGAGGGCTAACAACCCTCAAAACAACAAGGCCCACCTCCCAAGTTGCCATCAGCTGGGGATCAAGCATTTGGAACACATGATTTTGTGGGGGACACCTGACTCAGATCACAGGTACCCTGATCATATGTCTTTAATTATATGTTGATTGTCAATGCAGCATACAGGCCTGTATCAGGAGTATTTGATGCAGAATGAGAAGATTCTGCATCAAAAGAGATGATTACCTGATAAACATTGCCAAGAGAGTAGATTTGAAGAATTCTCTCCACAAAAAGTACAAAGTATGTGAGGTAATAGATAAATTAATTAGCTAGTTTTAGGCATTCCACAATGAATCCATATTTTTATAACATCTTATATGTAGCAAGTATATATGGTAATTACTTGTTAGTTATGATTAATTAATTAAAATGCATCCTGATTTAAAAATGGGAATTGAGCAGAAATTTTTCCAAAGATGTATGAATTGTCAATAAACACATTAGTAAGGTCAGTGTCCTTACTAATCATCAGGGAAATAAAAATCAAAACTACCAGAAATTATAACTGCATACCTATTACAATGTGTGAAGATAAGAAATTACTAAGTGTTAGTAAAGCAGTCTTAAAACTCACCCACCATGGGCTGGAGAGATGGCTCAGTGGTTAAGGCAGTTGCCTCCAGTACCTAGGGCCCCAGGTTCAATTCCCCAGTATCCATATACCCACATAAGCCAGACCCACAAGGTGGCCCTGGTGCATTCTCTCTCTCTCTCTCTCTCTCTCTCTCTCTCTCTCTCTCTCTCTCTCTCTCTCTCTCTCTCTCTCTCTCTCTCTCTGTATCTCTCTGCTTAAAAATGAATAAATAAAATATAAAAAAACTCACCCACCATGACTCAGGGAACTAAGCGGAAGAGGGGGCAGAAAGATTGTAAGAGTCATGGTGGGGAAGAATATCCAGAGACATGGCCCCACTCAGTAACAACTCACAAGGCGGGGGACATGGCTGCCTTTTGTGCTATCCATAACCCCCTACCATGTGTGCCCACTGAGGAGGATACCCAGTGGATTGGGGACAGGGAGCAGGGAATCAGGGATACCAATGTAATATTTACTAATACATTGTATCTAATTTTGGACAATAAAAATATCGATTTTTAAAAAAGTTGAGAAATAACAGAAGCAACTAAAGAGATTTTGGTAGCAATTTTTTAAAAAAGAAATTAATAAATGTTGTTAGTGTTAATTTCTCCTCAAGAATGAGGAGAAACTAAGATCCTTGTCCAGCACTGGTGGGGATGGAGAGGGTACAGTCACCTGTTCCTATGGCTGTTCCTCAGACAATTAGGTGCTGAATTACCATATGACCCAGCAGTCTCTTCTGAGAGCGCACCCTAAGAAATGACAGCAAAGCAGGGCCCTGGGCAGTTGCTTGTGAACTCATTACCCGGTGCCCAATCTAAGTGAATGGTGACGGGCGGCTGGGTAACAGTGTGGCATACACCTACGGAGGAATGCCATTCCCCGTGTGTGTGTGTGTGTGTGTGTGTGTGTGTGTGTGTGTGTGTGTGTGTGTGTGTGTGTGTGTGTGTGAATCTTCAGCTCTTCAGGTACAGAGCTTCCCTGTGTCAAGATGAATAAAGTTCTGAAGTTAGATGATGGCTGTGGTGACAATGAAGTTTAAGTTGCTGAATTTTATGGCGTGTGTATTTTACTATAATTCCTCACTAAAATTTTAAAATAAAATCCATAATCACATCCCAGGCCCATCCCAGTGACTCCCATGGTCTAGTGACAACAGGTTTCCAAGCTAACCTTGAACTGAATTTTCACTCTACTAAGGATTGTTTTAACTTATAGACATGCTAATAGACAAAACCTCATTCCTCATTTTCCTCATATACAAGATACAGAGAATAATTTATTGTACCAAGAATTAAAATAATGTCAAAATGTCTGGCAAATAAAAGACAGGAAACAAATCACCTATGACCTCATCACTCATATTTCCCAGTCAAAGGCCATCTTGAGAACAAGGGCGTAGCAGGCTGCCTAGTGCACACGGAGAGTTCAATGCCAGAATCTTTTGTAAAGAAGACACATGTAAGGCCTACAGAACGTGCAAGCAGGTTTTGTGAGAAGAGAGAGATTGATGACGCCTGCAAGAAGCAAATACTTGAGAAGAAAGAGGATTGTGAACAGGATGTGAGCACCAGCAGAAGACGATGAGAATGGTGTGGTCCCAGGACACTGCAGACTACTAATTCCATACACAGAGAGCACTGGAAGCCATGGAGAGCCTCAGTCCTATCTCATATGCATGTATTTCAAGCTGTGCCCTCTCAGGAGACAGACAACACAGTGGGATCTTGGGGTGGAGCTTAATGGGTGAACAATTGTCTAGCATGCAAGAGGCCCTGAGTATGATCCCCAATACAGAAAGAAAGGAAGAAAGAAGAGGGAAGGAAGGAAGGAAGGAAGAAGGAAGAGAAAGAAGCAAAAGAAAAAATAGTATAAATTGTGCATTATGCCCAAGTAATTCATTTCTAAAGAACACAGTACTTCTAGGGTTCAAGTATGGGGATGGGTGTAATTGAGTGTGGCTTTATGAGGAGAGAGACAGTGGCGTGACTTCTTCTGAGTACCTCTGCCTTTCTCTATTGAAGCCTCAATCTGATTGTTGACACCCACCCACATTATGGTGCCTAACTAACCTGCTTTACAAAGTCTATTGATTTAAATGCTAATCATGTCCAAAACCTACCTTCACGGCAGATTTAGAATAGCTAGGTGTCAGGTTAGCATAGAAAATTAATCATCATTCAACATAATTTTAAAAATGGTTTTCTTGGTAATCTTCAAACATGTACCTAATATACCTTGACCATAATTCCCTCCCATTATTTTCTTTCGCTCCCCTCCCCACCTCACTTCACTGAATTCCTTCTTCTTTCCACCTAGTTCCTCTTCTATTTTGATATCATTTTTCTATAATGATATGTTGTTTGGGCCCAATATGCAGGTCTTGTGCAGGTAAGGAAGCTGCTATGCCGTCATGAATACTGACGTCATGAATACGATGAATGGCTGTTGCCTACAATAGCCATTTTGTGTCTGGAAGACAGTGTTCTCAAGCACTTTTCTCCATCCTTTCATTCTTCCTGCTACCTCATCTGTAGTTTGCCCTGATCCTTTGAGGGTGTCAATGAGGTGTCTCATTTAGATCCAGACACTCAATTATCACTTCCTCTCAGCACTTGGATGAGTTTGGCTTCTCCACAGTAGTCATCACCATCTGCACCAAAAAACTTCTCTGACCAAAAGTAAGAGCAGCACTAATCTATGAACATAAATAGTAAATTCCAGGGGGTAAATTAATGCGCATAACATATCCATTTAGTGAAACAACAGTAGTAGCTTCACCCCTATGACCCATGACCTTCACCCCTAGGAAACATGACCTTCATGGCCACCAATTGTTGATTGGTTTTCCAGCATCACGAGTGAATTTTCTCCCAGGGAGCCGTCCTCAAATCCAACCAGAAAGCAGTTGGTCACTCCCATAACAGACTTACCACTATTGCACCAAGGGACACATCTTGCCTTGGCTGGATAATTGTGTAGCTCTCAGAATCTATTGTTAGTTAAGGCTGTTGAAGGCTTTCTCCCCACAATAGGCTGAAAGGCACTTTCTTGTACTTTAACAGCTATTTATCAAGGAAGAGGTTTCTAGCTCAGTTCAAGCTTGATTTCTCAGTGTCTTGCAACTGAAGCGTGTGATGTTTTCAGCAATAGGGTCTTGTCATCTAGTTTTCGTCAATAACCAAGAGCATTAACAACAGCCAGTATTGTTCTAGGAACCTCAGGGACCCCCTGACCACATTCTACTGTGATACACCTGGCATGAGATTTTCCTAGATCAATCTATATCTTATGTACACAGCATTGTCCACCCCACAGAGTACATCTACCTAAATCCTCTCTTTCTAAATTACATGTTTAATAGCTATTAATGAAGTAAGTTTCCATATAGCTTGTTCACAGCACCTTTAGTTTTGGTTAATCTACCTCTGACCCCACTTAGACCTTCCCACTCCCCTTGTTCTTTTCCTGTCCTTACACATCTGTGAACCTCTCCCACAAGCCCTGTCCCCTTACTCCTGACATGGACCTGGTTCACCTTCAGAAGCACAAATGACACATGTCCTCTCACATATACAGGTCCTAGCCTCAAAATTTTACATTTGTATGTAAGCTGGAGTAAGAGTCATTTGAGGCCAGGAAGACACAACAAAGACCTATTAGCCAACAAAAAGAAAGTGATTATACAGGCTGGAGAGAAGGCTCAGCAGTTACCATGCTTGCCTGCAAAGCCTAATGACCTGGATTCAACTCCCCACCAGTATCCGCATGAAGCCAGAAGCACAGAATGGCACGTGCATCTGGAGTTCATTTGCAGTGGCTAGAGACTCTGGCATGCACCCATTCTCTGTCTCTCTGTCTCTCTGTCTCTCTGTCTCTCTCTCTTTCCCTCTCTCTGCTCGCAAATAGAAAAAATTTAAGAGAGTAATTATAAAAGTGAACAGAGGACTAAAATATTGTCTCAGCTCACTGAATGATGGAGGATCTTCCGTTTGCCCAGTAGCACTCCGTAGTCTCTAGGCCAAGCAGTGCAGTGGTGAGGCTCAAAGAACATGTGTCAGCATGGGGGCAGCCATGGAAACACCCAGGTCTTAAGTCAGGCTTAGGGCTGTGGCACAGGAAGATGCCATTGCCTTAAAGGGTGTGGGGGATGCAGTTAGAGGTTCTGCTGTATTTGGGGGCTGGTAGCACCTCCTCTGCACTTCTGAGGATGCCTTAAGGGAGGACAGCCAGCTCCTCCAATAGAGCATAGGTACCAGAGTACAGGTCTGGTCCAGCACTTAGGACTGCACTAGGACACTCCTCACTAAGCCATTTTGGCCCAAATTAAGGGTTAGGGAAAGCCTGGGACAAACTGTATTGTGCACTGGAGAAAACCCCAGGGTCGATGGAGTGGGGGACATGCAGCAACATCTAAGCTTCTTTGGAGACCCTCGGGAATCCTGTATTTACATTCAACCTTCTTTTTCAGTTGCTATAGTGGGCTGTCACTCTTCACTCTTATCAAGTTTCTATGAATGAAGGCATTGCATATCCATTTGTGAAGTGTCAGGCAGTGTTGGGAACACTTCTGGATGTTTTAACTCCATCATTAAAACAGCTCCATTTAACAGATAAGAAAACCAAGATACAGGGATTAAGCCAAGGCCCAAGGTCACAGGAAGATTCTAGCTGCGGAGTCCATAGTTTTACATCCTGAAGTTTCGGGGTTTCAGTTGCCCGTGGTCAATTTTGTTTTAAAAACAGTAGATGTAAAATTCCAGAAATAAATAATTCCTGTTATTTTGTATTCCATTCTTAGCAGTGTGATGGTATTTTATACCATCCAGCTTAAATCCCACTTGGGACACGACATGCCTTTGTGCAGTGTTTAGATGGAGCCTGGAGAACCCTGGCTCTCATGGCATTGGCAACTCCCCGCCCTCCTTGGCTTACTTTACAGCAGAAATTATCTGTCTGGGCACAGCATCATGGCTGGTCCAATGCAGACAAATCCCATTAGCTGCAAGAGCTCCCTGTGTTTCCTGGACCGTGGAGTCTCTCCGGTGCCAGGAAACAACATGTATCCCGTGTATATTTATCACTTCTGAAGTGATTCCCCACTTCAGGAAAACTGAAGAAGAAAGCACGAAATTCTAAGTTTGCAACCAGGGATTGTGATAAAAGCAGGGAAAGAGACATAACCCTCTTTAATGATGGAATGCCTTATTTATGTGCTTCTTTTTGGACAAAAGAGTTGCTGCAAATTTTGTGTCAAAAAAGTCTTCAGCTCAATTTCTTGATCAGAATAAAAAGAGAAATGGCAAATTCACAAAACTTTGCATGGGATCCCAGTATTACTCAGGAGCAAGGGTCTGGATGTGGTGTCACTTTACTTTCTCTTCTCTGTTCTTTTCCCTCCGTTCTTACCTAGCTGGAGGTGAAAGGAGAATAAAAATTGTTTATGAATAAACAAATAAGCAAGTCAATGCTTATATGTAAAACCTTAAGTGATCCATGAGGGACCTGCAGTGCCTAGTCAAGATGCTATTGACAGGCCAAAGATGGTGACGAGCTCCACCATGGAAGTGCCCTCCTCTCTCTTCCTCTCTCACCCTCCAAGCTTGACTGTTCTCCTGGTTTGATCGGCTGTGATGTGGAAAGAGCCCAGCCTTGCTTAGCTATCAAGGAGGGGTGGTTTCAGTCACTGACAGGGAGGGTGTGCTCCAAACTGCTCCCCAAAGATAAAGGGCTCCTGGCATCATGAATAAGGCTCTGAGGGACACACCTCAATTTCTCTCCAACCTTCTACTTTCAGACAGAGCTCCCCAGCTTTGCCTCTCATTCATGCCTTCATGTGGTATTTTGCTTCAGGACCAGGCTTCCTTTGCCTCTAAGTTTGTGTTGGTTCTGTTTTCTGCTGATGAAAATTGGATTTCTCCCACTATTAAAAATGCATTTCCTAGTCTCTTAGTTTTAGATTTTCATTGTTGCTATTCCAGATTATAAAAAACAGCTTATTGGGCTGAAGAGATTGCTCAGTGGTTAAGGCACTTGCCTCCAGTGCCTAAGGCCCTGGTTTCAATTCCCCAGGACCCACATAAGCCAGACCTACAAGGCGGTGGCCTTGGTGCGCTCTCTCTCTCTCTCTCTCTCTCTCTCTCTCTCTCTCTCTCTCTCTCTCTCCCCGTATCTCTGCTTGAAAATGAATAAATAAAATATTAAAAAGAAAACAGCTTATTGCCACCATATTCCAGGCATTTCTCTTTCTCAGACTAGGTTATCATCAACAACAACAATGAAAGCTGATCATATTCAAACCAAAATTTTGACCAAAGCCAATAATTCAAAGTATATGGAGCTAGTTTTATTTCATCAGAGAGGCCAAGTTGCACAAAGACACAAATGTCCTTGGCTTTATTTGTCTCTATAAAATAATTTATTTTGAAAGTGAAATTCACTCTAGGTTGAGTCTCTATCATTATTATTGCTCAATGTTTCCCCTTTCTGTGCAGTTTGACCTTGGGACTTATTTCTGTAGAAATATTATTTCCATGACAGACAATCTCACCATTATCCAAGGCCATATGTTATAAACAGCCCAAATTCCTTTATTCACAGTGTATAGCTTGGGGACATCGACTAAACAATTCCTTGTTAAATCCCTTCAGTGTTCCTGCTATTTCTGTCCACCCTGTATACAGGGAGCAACTGAATCTATGAAGAGGCTCAGGAACAGAGGCAGGGTGGCAGGATTTTTGTGACTTGCAAAAGAGAAGGTAAATTGGTAGGTAAAACAGTTTTAAAGAAGCCTTCATTGTTCCCAGTAAGAAAGACTTTTGGCAGAGATTTGGGGAAGGAACCAAACAAAACCAATTCAAGACTCGTGGCCAAAGTGATCATTTAAATTCCACTTAAGGAAGGGGCTTAAAAAAATGAAGGGAAAGCCTGACCATAAAAAGAAAGCAGGATTCTCTAGAAAGCATTTGCAGTGCAGACCACATTAGGATCAGGTCTTCCCCAGACTGGAGTTGAAAGGTGTTTGCACCAGTGAAACTAGGAGGAAAGGAAAGACCAGAAAGCCAAGTTCAGGAGCACTCACTACTGCAGCTCAGGCTGGGATCAAGACCCCCGGGGCCACAGCAAGGGTAACAGGACATCAACTGAGATTAGGAAAAATGGATCATGGGCCATGATGGAGACCAAGGGAGACGCAGTAGCTCCAGTTTTAAACTTGAGCCCACTCAGCCTTCATTCGTTCTTTCCCCACACAGGTAACTTGAACAAAGAGGGAAGAGCCTCCCGGTGACTGGTGACTTCACATACTAATCTTAGTTGTGTTAAGTGTCATATGAATGAACTTTTCGAATTCTACAGCAAAGATATGGGAGAGTCCTGGCATCCCAGAGGGACCAAAGCAGCACCTACCCTGAGACCAGCACGCCATCTAGACTGTATAATGGGTCTACAGAAAGCAGAATCAGAGAATATTTGCCCTTATTCCTCCTCCTCCTCCTCCCTTAACTGAGCATCTTCCTCCTCAATTACAGGATGAAGGGAAATACCCTCCTCTAGAGGTAATAAAGCTAGAAGGTTCGGAAGTTGATATTGACACCAGCCTGGGAAAACCCTTTGTGTTTAACTGTGTGCCTCAGTCTGGAAATAGAAACTTTTGCCTCTGTGCAGCTTCAAACCAAGAAATGAAAAGGTAATCGATTAATCTTTGTCCCTTCCAGTTTTGTTTTCAGTAGGGAAAGTGGTAGACTCAGAAATTGTTGGACTTAGAAACGGGGTAGAAAACAACAGATCTATACCATCTCCTTCCCATTTTAGGAATAAGATGTTTAAGACTTCATTATTCCTTCAATTGTATCCTAAGAGAATCTCAAAAGAATATAAGCATATTCCGCTAGCATTGTTATTTTTGATCTCCATATTTTCTTTAAGAAAGAAAAGAAGCTCAAAACCACCATAGTTCACAGCTAGCCATTGATAGCTATCATTTCTGAAAATAGTCAGGTTTATGTAGTTTAAGATAAATAGATGGATGGCCTTCAGTACAAACATAATCTGACGTGATATGGAACTTAAAGCACTGTTGGGAAACGAGCTAAATTTGCGAGTAGATAAAAGAGTGGATCTGTGAGAGCCAGTGACTCTGTTAACACTTTGTGAGCATATAACCACGAGGAGGGAGAGTGTGG
Source organism: Zapus hudsonius (assembly GCA_004024765.1). NCBI lineage: Eukaryota > Metazoa > Chordata > Mammalia > Rodentia > Dipodidae > Zapus > Zapus hudsonius. Next base: position 30,616 of record PVHP010009026.1, read on the forward strand.
GGGAATTCTAAGAAGCCAGCCGCTGAGCTCTGACCATCACACATACTGTGTCTCTCTGAGGCAATGGGGATCATTGGCCAATCCTGTGAGCCAACTGAATACCACGGTAAAATAACTACTGAGTTACAGCAAGGGGTCGGATAGACTGCTAGATAGTGAGTCACAGTGTTGTATTTTAATTACTGTCTTTTTAATCCAGCTCAGATAAAAATAAAACCTTTATTGACAATTTATATGTATGTACAAAATGTATTTTGACCATAGTCCCTAGAACCCACAAACTCCTTCCACTGAACCCTTCCCCCCACCAACTAATGCCTCTAATATCAGATTTTAAAGGGAGTGTTAGGTTTAAAGTATCTTAAGCAAACAATACACTATCCCAACTTGGGGAACATTATGTATCCAAGTAAACATGGCTCTATACGGCAGACATGGAAATGTGGTAATAACTTGATGCTTTTTCAATGATGCACAACATTTGTTGGATATCTAACATGTTAAAGATACTGTTTCATGGTCTCTGTGGAATGTTAGCATGGTGAAGAGCCGATCCCCAAAGCACAAACAATCTCTGAACTAGGAAGATAAGACATTTATCTCAATATTTTGAATTCCAACCAGTTAGAGTTGTAGGAAGAGATGTAGAAGTACAGAAATTGCAGAGGACATTTGTGAATCTGAGAATGAGGGAGTTTTCTTCATGAGAGGCATGCCGTAAGAATTGGATACGTGTATTAAAGAAGAAATATGAAAATATGCTTTCCTGGAACATAGGAAGGAAGGGAAAAATTGAACTTTGGGGAGACAAGAAAATAATATGGGGAATTTAAAGAAAAATGTTAGATTGGCAGGCTGGGGTGGGGTAGATATGCTGAAGCAAGGCTGGGAAAACCCAGTCCTTAGGATGAGACAGCAGGTGCGCACTAATATGATAGCTATGCTGAACAAGAGCCTGGGAATGGACCCAGGGCACTGGCCTCTCACATCTTTCCATATTTGAGCAGCCAGTACCTGACAGCTGATATGGCAACTGTCATCATGTCTGTGGGTGGTAATAGAGTCCATATCATGGTAAAACAGTGCACGACTTTTCTCCTGTACACTAATTTAACAATAGTAAAGAGGAAGGAATAAAATTAATTTAATTTAGACATGACTGTGAGTGTGAGGTTTTGCCACACACTAACCTCAAATTTGCGAGAATATATTACCTTCATCCATGGTGAACTATCTCTGAGCCTCAGGGCTCTTCTGCCTGGATGGAGGGGTGAACAAGAACAAACCCTTCGACCTGACATTTGTGTGGTCCTACACTGATTGCTACTCTCGTTTGACTGTCTTTCAGGTGGCTGGAGGCTATGCACAGAGCAGCCCATCCTACCCGCCAGGTGAGGGCTCATCTCTGCTTTCACTGTGCCTTTCTTTGTAGAGGGGAAAAGGTGCAAGTTGTATGTCATACAGTATGTTGGAAGACGTCTTAGATCTGCTCTAAATCCTGGGGAAAGGATTTTTTTAAATTTTATTTATTCACTTTCAAGCAGAGAAATACAGAGAGAGAGTGAGAGAGAGAAAAAAAGAGAGAATGCACCAGGGCCACCACCTTGTGGGTCTGGCTTATGTGGGTCCTGGGGAGTTGAAACTGAGACCTTAGGCACTGGAGGCATGTGCCTTAACTGCTGAGCCATCTCTCCAGTCCTGGGGAAAGAATTTTTAAGTCAACAAGGTTTAGCTCAGAGTCTATGCGGTAGCTTTCAGTGTTGCTCTTGCTTTAATTTTAGAGATTTCTATGACATCTCTCCCAGTAAGACTCAACAGGGAGTCATTCACAAATGCTGGCATTTCTGCCTTACACAGAGCCGGCCAGGTGATCTTCACAATGATAAACTAATGCTTCTGTTTTCTTTTCACTGCCAAGTGATATCCTGGGGATACCTTGGGATGATGTTGCCTGCTCAGCAGCCTACTAGAAAAGCAGTGTGTCATATGCACACACATCATGCTTTGTACCTGCATATTTGTTCTATAAGATGGCAAGTCAATTTTCCCTGTTCCTGCACATTCATGATTCCCAACTTTGAAGCAATATACTTTTTCATTTAGATTTTTACCTGCAAACTGTTAAGTGAGTTCATTCCACCAGCAAGTGAGCCCTTGCTTCAGGTCCCAATGCATCTGACAACCCTCCTTTAAAAAATAAATTTTATTTACTTATTTGAGGGAGTGAGAGAGAGAATGGACACACCAGGACCTCTTGTCACTGCAAAGTAACTCCATACACATGCACCATCTTATGTGGCTGGCTTTACATGGGCAATGGGGAATTGAACTCAGGCTGGCAGACTTTGCAAGCAAGTACCCTTAACCACTGAGCCATCTCCCCAGCCCTTACAGCACCCTTTCTGAGCTGCCCTAGAGCACATTGGGGGCCGCATACGTCTGTAGTTCATTTGCAGTGGCTAGAGGCCCTGGAGCACCCATTCTCTCTGTAGCTCACTCTCTCCCCCCTCTTTCTATGTACGTCTGCTTGAAAATAAATAAATAAAATATAACATGTTGGGGAACACTACTTTAATTACCCAGTGACTTTATTTTTATGCTATATGTATAATTTGTAACGCGGTTACAGCTTTTCTTTTAAGTATGCTCATTCCCTCCCAAACGGTGTGCATCCTTTATCTCCTACATTCGAGAAAATGCAGATTGTCCTTCCCGTACTGTAACTGTCCTTTCCAAACCATCACAAGCATCACGATATGACAAGCAGCAGGACTTGTATGTCTTTTTCCCTGGATCTCAACACTCAGTGCAGCCATCCATCTCTCCGATGCGCCATCCTAATGAGCCTGGATTGTTGTCAAGAGGCATCTATCCATCTATCCCGCTAATGCTCTCCGAGTGTCTGCAGCACAGTGAACAAATGAACAGCCAAACTCCCAGCAGGCTTCACTTCGCAACAGAGAAGACAGCTAGCTCTGCCTTCTGAAATCTTTTGCTCTGCCTTGTTAAAACCACCGGGCAAAAATAAAACCAAGCAAAGAGGAGAAACTGGCAAGTCCAAGCAGCGTGCTCTGATGAAGAGATAAAGCAGTGTCCCCAGTCATAGGTCAGAGTTCTCTGAAAAAAGCCTCTTTCCCAGGCCTGTGGACTGAGGGCTGCCCTCCAGGGTAGGAGATCTCCATTTATCATTGTCCTTCCACATCAGTGACCACGAGAGCCTAGGGCATGAGCAGGCCTGGGGCATTTAACTTTTTCCTTTGCACTCTGGGAGTTCAGATAAAGCAGGGGCTGCTATCAGTCAAGGTGGGCATTCCAGGAACAGCCCTGGGAGGGCAGTCCCGTGCTATGGGAAATAGCAGAGAAGGCCACAAGGGACATTTAAAGCTGTCTTTGTCATGTGCCTATTTTCATTTCCTTTCTATATCCAATCTCTTGCTCTTTTGGTTGATAGATATTTTTTACTTCTTCAGAATACAACAGGAAACAGACAAGTGGAGCTTAAAATGGGAGAAGAGGCTTCTACAGGCAATAACACTTGGTGTTGCTGGTTAGGTCTTAAGTAGTGAGATTTGATAATGGAATCTTTTAAGGCAGTCACCTCCCTAAAGTCCCATACACTGCCTTCCATGCCACTGGCAGAGCGGGCAAGGGTATTTGGTGGGAAGAAATGAGCATTCAGGTGATCCCTTCATGCCACCCCTACAGAACCATGTCTGGGAAGATGTCACCCTACACAACAGCAACCTCCCCCCTCTGGCTATCAAAAATCCAGAGTGCCTGGGTCTCCTGCACCAGCTGGAGAGAAGCGGAGACACATGGGTCCAGCACTACTGCATCCTGAAGGATGGCTGCCTGTATTTCTACACAAGCATTCGCTCCACCCAGGCCTCGGGTAAGGCAAAACTCTAACCTGAAGTCATTGTGATTCTAACAGTAGTAAGGACACCTTAGCTTTAGTGAGCCTGGACTTAGCAGACTCTGCACTTTACCTAAAGCAGCTAGCTCATCAGCCCTCCAGAGAAGAGGCCTCATTACTGTTCCCATTTTACATATTAGAAAAAATGGCTTCAAATTCAATATACTGCGAGAGCTAAAGTAAATAAGTAATGAAGCTGAGATATGAACACAGCCAGGCTGACCCAAAAGCTTATAGCATTAACCTCTCATGTTTTTGATCTAGAAAGTAAAATATAAAATCCAGGTAACATTATCTTTTTCTCATAGTATTTCTTATTTGGACAAAAATATAAAATGAAAAGAACATTTGCTATCTGTTTTCCATGGGAGAGTTGCTTAACTTTCTATAACTTACCTTGCTTATTTATAAAATGGTACTTATGGCTGTCTATTTTGCAGGATTGTTGTAAAGATTAACTAAGTCATTGCTATTAAAGTGACCTTAGCTCTATACATAATGGCCTATAGGTAAAAAGCTCTCTCATATTATATTAATTTGTCATACATTTTATTATGCATTTAATGTGTGTTCATCACTTAATATATACTTTTTTAAAGCTATAGATATAAAACAATCATATGAACAATAGTAACTATCCCTGGACTCTACAAATAGATTAATTTTCTTATAATTTTGCATATGTGTATGTGTGAGTATATATGTGTGTGTGTGTGTATGTTTGTCCTGGTGCACATGGGGAGCTCGAAGGACAACTTTCAGGGTCAGTCCTCACCTTGCACCGTTTTGGTCACTGTGCTGCATCCTTAGGTCAGCTGGTCTAAGATGGGATAAATTTCCTTTCTCCACCTCGAATCTATTCATCACCATACTGGGATTACTGCAGCCCACCAGAGCACCAGGCTTTCACATGAGTCTTACAATCTGAACTCAGAACTTAGTTAGGCTTGAGCCCCCAAATTTTTTAATAAAATAAATTGTCGTCCTGTTTATAGTTGAACTTTTTGCTATATGGATAATTAGCAATAGTAAACATTTCTCAAATCCAAGTCATTTGATTTCTACTTTTATCATTAATGCTTATATTTCATTACACTGGGTACATGTACCCAATGAAGAGAAAGAATCTAGTGCCTGCTCTGACCTCCTTGGAAGTTTGAAGGAGACACAAGTTAGCTTTACCACACAACCCTTTTTTTCATCACTGGATGAACAATGTAATGATCCTCCTTTAATCACATGCCCGTGGTTAACATGGCTGAGATTACCATTCAATTAGGAAGAGGCAGCCTCTCTAAGAACTGAGAGAACTGATTCTTCCTATGCACACCCCATCCACAGCTTTAAGCAGCCATAGGAATCAAGGTAAACAAAACAATTAGACCTTTCCTATTGTCATTGGCTGGGACTCTTCTTGTGAAATATCTCTATAGAAGTCTGAACCCTTTGAATCCTCAAATCAATTAAGCTAATTTCAAGAGACTTTCCATAGATTAAAAGTAAATGTTTTAAACTTGAATTCACAGATTACTCTAAACTCTAAAATGTTAATGTGTTTTTAAAGTCCTAGGGCTCAAAGCCTGTTTCTGATTACAAGAAATTTAAAATAGTAATGACTAGACGGCTTCCCTTATCCCAAAAGCTCATGAGGTGCTACTTGGATAGAAAGCCGGAGTTAGGGCTGTGAACTCCTGATATTCAATGGCCTGAAAAAAAATAGTAATAACAGCAAACCTCATTTGGTGAGTGGCGCTCTTGTTCTGTTCACTCTGTTAGGTGTTTTCAATGAACATTTCACTTCATTTCTTAAAATCTTATGAGTAATGATTGGTTAACATTTCACTTAAAATCATGGAAGTGGAAGCTTTGTGAGATTAAGTAATTAACCCCTGACTAGTAACCAGGGGAAGCAGAATTCAAACCCAGGTAGCCTGAGTTATCCCAACAAAACAAAAACATTGCTAAGGAGAAAAACAATGGAAGGTTGGTTCATCAATTTACAGCTCTTACCATTGCATACCTCTTTCCAGAACTTTCCATAGTTGCCTACTAAGTACAGTGGTGTTTTATGTCTTTCCAATGAAGCCAGTATCTGGCTTTATCTTCCACACCTTGTATATTAGCACCTTCTCTCCACATGCTGAGTCAAAGCCCAGCACCTCCCAAACATGTATCTGACTGTTTTAGACTTTCTTATGTTGCTTCCTGAAACCTTTCTTAACTGCAAGATCATCCAGTAGGAGTAGACACCCAGATGTTGACTCAAAGACCCTCCAGTCTCTGCTATAAAGCAGTCCAAGGGAGTCCTAGGTAAACACACCTCCCAAACTCATCAGCTCCTGACAATTATCTCTTCATGGCCATCTTCTCTTTTCTAAGGAACAGTGTGCTCCAAAAATGACTAGTGATGGTTATTAAATGAGGAAATTGATGAGTAGATAAATGACAAAATATGAAAATCCCTTAAGTGGCCATTGTTCTCATAAATTATGAGTAGATTTTGATACAGTCATTTGACAACAGTAGAGAAGGATTAAAAAAAATATACAGCAGGCTCCCAGGTAAAAAATAAATGAGAACTCAGTAGACCACATGCATGGCTTCTCTGCTAAGAATTTAATTTGGTTCCTTTAAAATTTCTCTCTTTAAAGTATATTATTCTGTGATTAGTAGAAATACTTATCTAAGCCCACCCGTTCTTTCCTAGCCTTACATCCTGAATATTCCTATCACTACGGATCCTTAAATTCTAGTCCAAATTATCAAAATGTAGATTAAGAACATTTTGCTTACTGAAAATCCAATGAAAACATATGTAGTTCCTGTTCTAAAATAAATTCCTGGTGTTTTTTGATATTTCTGTACACAGTCCATATTCTAAATTAAATCCCTCAGTTTTTGTTGATGTTCCTACATGATCTTTTTTATTCCCTGTACAAAAACTATCATTTGCCTGCTCATGCATCTTGTTCCAGAAGGGAAACTATTGCCACACCATCTCCCTCCCCCTCTCCTGCTAGTCCTAAGAGACCCTTCTCTGGGCTTGATCGGTGGATAAAGTTTCTTCTGAGTTGAAGTGGCCATTCTGGACTCTTTGAAAGTATTTACCTTTCATTAGATTTGAAATTTCAACTGCGTTTCACAATCTTTGTCTTAACTAACTTGTGCATCTTTGCATGAATCACAGCCTGAGGTTCACAGCCAGAGATCCAGCATAAGGAAATTCCAGATCCAGTGGAAGCCTATCCAAGTGTACTATGAGAAATTCCCAAAGTAAATAAGCCCTTTCTATCCTCCACTAAGAATCACTGTCCCATGAGCCACATTTCTCCAGAGGGCTGGAACACACCTGAAGAGATAAAGGTTGCATGTGTTGAAAGCTCTGAAGTATCAAGGTCTAAAACAAGCACTTAGTCTTCCTTTCCTATCCAGTCTTTCCCACTGTTATTGCCTCATAATAGCTGAGAAATAGACAGTTAACAAGCATGCTGATAGCTACCCAGCAATTCAGCAGTTAGAGATAAAGTAGGAATAAATGCTACCTCAATCTTGAGCCCAACAATGTTCTGAGTAGCACTTCCTGGCAGAAATTTCTCTTCTTAAAAACGTCATCTAAGCCAGCCATGGTGATACACTCCTTTAACTCAAGCACTCAAGAGGGAGAGGTAGGAGGAATGCTGTGAGTTCAAAACCACCCTGAGACTATATAGTGAGTTTCAGTTCAGCCTGGGCTAGAGGGAGACCCTATGTTGAAAATCAAAAACCAAACAAAAAGTATCATCCAATTAGTAATGGTATGCAGCTGCTGTCTGTGCACAGGGCATCAGCACACTGGCTAAATTAGCCAAGGTCCCCTGGTCCAACTGTTTAACATAAGAACCATAGGAAGTGAGAACAGTTGTGGAATTTATTGCGAATGGCTGAGTTGATTATATAGCATGAACACCCTATGCACTAAAATACTCAGTTGAACTTATTATAAAATTCATGGACTATGTGTCATTATTATGTTCGTACAAATTATACAAAGTTCTGGGCTGGTTTAGCTCAGTGTACAATTGCCTAACAACACATTTCCTAGAACTGCAAAAGTTCTAATATTCATTCTCACTTCTTCTAGTGAATCTAAGGAAATGACTTGTAAAGGGATGTGTTGGAAAGCTCTGCTCAGCTCCCACATATCCGACTTTGATGGGGATCCATGTTCTCGTCCCTGAGTTAGGGGTCATCACTGTGAGCTACACCTTGATCCTCATTCAAACCAGGGCTTCTCACACTGCAGGTTCGGGCTTCATTTGTGTCTCATGTTTATCCATGTACTGGGCTGTGATGCATATTTTGAAAATAACCAAGTGAACTTAATACCACAATGTTCCACAAAACTTTTGGTCAATTATACGAAAACACGTCGAGACCTATACACTTGTATATATTAGATGTTTAGATTATAATCAAAAAAGTTAGCAAAACTCTCACATACAGAAACATTTGCTCTATGCTGTATTTGTTTAAATAGTTTTATTCCAGACTCATATAAACATAATGATGCTTACTTGTTCCATTTATAATAATAAATGGATAATTGCAGTACTGGGGATCAAACCAGGGTCTTATATGCTAAGCAAACACTCTGCCACTGATCCACATCTCCAGCCCAAATACTCGTGCTTTTTATCAAATTTTGATACCATAGTTTCATGAATTCCTTGTGTAGTTAATGTGGTGTTGAGGATTCACACAGAGCTTCATGGGTGCTAGGCAAGCATTCTACTCTTTTCAATTATCTTTGTACTATGACTGCCACTCACTGTCCTGTTTCTTAAGTGTCAGGGAAAGTGTTTGTCCTTCAATAACAGGCACCATCACTGGCCCTCACGTGCCTATTGATATTAACAGTCACCATGTGAGTATTCTAAAAGTCTCCTATTCAACTGGTTTTATGCAAGCCTGAAGGTCCTTGCCATTTTCCCAACATGCCTTTCATCTCTTGCCAGCAAAAGCTAGAAGTCAAAAATCATGACTGTTGACTGCTGTTCATGAATAAATCAGATCATGATCTGTCTGATCTTCTCAGGGAGACACACACACACACACAATATTGCAGCACATAGGACACACAGTCCTTGCTGTTCACTTCCTGACAAAGACTGGCCCAGCGGAATCTCCTCAAACACATACGGGTTTAATAATTACATGTCTTTATAACCACTCATTTATGCCCTATAAGTCAGAAGAAAAAACAGGTCAGGAAACTTTGTTGTTTGTAGCAGACATTTTGGGGGCAAATTTTGCTGTTTTAAAAAAGAGTATGAATAAGGGAGGATGTTCACATGTTCTCAAACTTATTTTAAAAATTAAGTCTTAGATTATGGTCTTGGTTCATTCAAGCATGAGGACCTGCATTTGGATCCCCAACACCCACATACATGACAGGTGGGTGCAGTGGCCTACCTGTACTCCCAGGGTTTAGGAGGCAGAGACAGGGGAACCCTAAGCAAACTGTCTAGCTAGACCAGCCAATTCAGTGAGCTCTGGGTTCAAATGAAAGCCTTTACCCTAATAAATCAGGTGAAGAGAAATTGAAGACACTCAACATCAAGTGCTGGCTCTTTCCACTTGAAAGTGCACACATGTGTATATGCCTCTACACACACATACACGCATGATCATATACACACAGACATACACAAATAAGAAAGCCGCGCAAGCAGGAAGATGCCACAAAAAATGCTCCAGCACTCAGATGTGGACTATTGTTAGAGAATTTGGATGGAGAAATACCCAGATGATACCTTCTTAGGTCTCCTGTTGTACAGAAACATCGAACATATTACATAATCTAGTCCTTCTCTATACCCCCCAAAACAAAAACACAAATCTACACAAAACCTCATACATGGATGCTCATAATAGCATTATTTGTAATAGCCAAACCATTGGAAAGAATTTAAATATCTATCAGCTAGTGAACAGAGACAAAATGTGATGTAACCCTGCAATGGAAGGAAAGTCACCCTGCAACAAAATGAAACAAAGCCTGGTGTAGGATGCAGTGCAGATGGACCTAGATAACAGTATGCAAAGAGATAGGAGCCAGAGTTGTATGATCTCCTTCCTATTAAGTACTAGAAGAATAAGCCTAATGAGGCCGAGAGCAGTTTGGGATTGCCTCCAGCTGGGATCGCACATCAGCAAGGAGATCATTGCTAACAGCAATTATGTTTTTCTTTCTGACATGATGACTGTATAGCCCTATAGATAAATTCATTAAACTGTGCACTTCACATGGGTGGGTTTTATAAAATATAAATTACATTTCAATAATTTAATATAAATCATATAAGTATAAAATAAAACGACCCCAAAGCAAGAGTTCAATCTCTTTGGAAAACACCATATCCCTGAGGCCTACTAAAGAGAAAAAACTTTGACTATTTCTTCAATAAATGCTTTTTCACAAGTTGTATCAAAAATATACTTTTTAAATGAAAATAGAAAGAAATTTGGCCAGGCATGGTGGCACACATCTTTAATCCCAACGCTCAGGAGGCTGAGGTAGGAGGATCACTGTGGGTTCGAGGCCAGCCTGAGACTACATAAAGAATTCTAGGTAGGCTTAAGCTAGAGCGAGACCCTACCTTGAAAAACCAAAAAGAAAAAGAAAGAAAATAAAAAGAAATTTAACAACTTTAAATCTTCCATTAAAAGTAATCAAAGTCTCCTCCTCTTTTTAAAGTCCCAAAGTGCTCAGTTTGTTTAAAGAAATTTGTGAGGGCAGACAGCACAGCACAGCTGGTAAAGTCTTGCCACACCTGTGTGAAAACCTGTGATGGATTCCCAGAATTCACATTAACAAGAACTGAGCATGGTGTCATTCAATGGTAGTCCCAGCTCTTGGCAAGTGGAGAGAGACATCCCTGAGGCTCACTGACCAGCCCTTCTACCCTACTTGGTAAGCTTTAAGCCAAAGAAAAAAAGGTGGGACCATGTTTCTGAAGAAAAACATGCAAGGTTGTCCTTTGGCCTTCTGTGTACATGCACCTGTGCACATACATGCCTACACTGTGCACATGTGCACACCTATGTACACAAAATGCATACTCCTAATAATGCGTGTTGTTACTGAGTGTGACCAAAAGGAAAGCAAAAACCAGCTATACTTCAAGAAACCAAGATGCCCTTATTAGCACATGGCATTAGGTTATTAGCACATGGCATAGGTGGAGAAGAAAAAGTCCATGTACCATCTTTCTAGTTCAGTATACCATGGTGGCTCTTAAAGAGACGAGAGCAAGAGTGAGTGGGAACAAGAAATCTTTAAATATCATATCATCACCATTGCTCATATTCATGGAGTTTCTGCATGAGAGTCTATCTACCTTAGAGCATAAGATGTCATAAGAAACAGACAAGAGCCTCTCCTAATGAGCTCCTCATTTCCTCTAGAAAGAAAACAAACCCAGGCCTTGCTTTTGACCATCCTCACAGATTCCAAGGATCACAGAGATAATTCTATCTTACAGTCTCTCATTACTAATTGAAGTTGGTACTTGCATATCACCCTATGGGTTCATAATTCAAATGTGCTCTGTGTATGCGCAAAGGTGAGAATTTGTATTGCTTAGAGAAACTGCAACTATGAAATCATTTTTCTTCAGGAAAGATGTTTGAACATTTCTGCTAAAGAAACTACTTGTTAGTTTTCTTCTAATGTGATATGGCAGCTGTCACTCTTTGATTCTGAATATTGAATTTCAAAGTTGTGTCTTTCTGAGACAGAACCTTGTCTAGGCACACGGTTTCAAAAAGTGAATCCTGCTCATATAGTAAGACTTGCACAAATAAAAGCCAAGAAATTAAAATTCAATTACCAGTCTTACTACTAATCATTAATTAGTATGTGATTTTTAACTCACCTTTTCTCTTTAATTTTTTTTTAAATTTAGGGACCTGGGTCTTAGTAGACGTTAGAACTTCTAAATATTTTATTTGCAAGCAGAGAGAGGCAGAGAGAGGAGAGACAGAGAGAGTATGGGCACACCAGGCTCTCTAGCCACTACAAAGGAATTCCAGAGGCATGTGCCACTTTGTGCATCTGGCTTTATGTGGGAACTGGGGAATTGAACCCGTGTCATTAGGCTTTGCAGGCAAGCGCTTTAACCGCTGAGCCATTTCTCTAGCCCCCTTTTCTCTTTTGAAGCCTCAGTTTCTTCCCGTGTGAAATGACACAGGGATGCCAAGACACAAAATTTCCTTTACACCTTTTCTCCTCCTTCCATTTTCTCTATTCTAATTTTTTTTCTTACCATTCTCCTGTGTAGGTGGTTTGTATCTTCAAGGATACAGGGTGAGTGAACAGACCCATAACTTCAAACAATCAGTAATTGAACTCAAACCTCCATCAGAAGAGTTCCAGACTTTTTATTTCTGTGCAGAAAACAAAACAGAAAACCAGCGGTAAGCTGATGTCTTCCTATTTCCTTTCTTGACCGCTCTTGTGAGAGTCTTTTTGTCAACCTGTTTCCTCATATATCTGTCAACCCATCACCTCCACATATCCAGGTACACCTCCCTTTCTTTGCAGGCTCCATTGTTAATATATCCCAGGTTTTGTTTCTTTCTGAGCCTTTTTCAATGACTCTTTTAGAAGTGCTTAAATAAAAAAGAAAGTTATTATTAATTTCTATCAAGCAATGAGTGGTTCATGCTTCAAATTTTTTTACCACTACCATCATCCATAAATGTTATAAAATGTTAGTCCACACATATTAGTATTTATTAATTATATAAACATAGGTTAACCTCTTTCGGTCCTCTCTTCACCTGCCTCATGACATAAAAGAAATCCCCAGCAATTTAGCAAAGAAGATGAGTTGGTAAAAATTTTCCAGGGCCATTAGTCAGAATTCAATGCATTGTTTTAATTCAACTCCCAACGTGGGATTTCATGGATCTCCATCCAAAGGCCACTGGAGATGAGATTAGGAATTGCCTAGGCCTTCTCTCATTGTGTGGACTTTGCCTGTGGGGGGAACAGTGAGGGTAGAACTGCTAGGTATGTTGCCATGATCTTGCTTCCTGCACAGTCTGGGTGGCAGACAAGGACAGTTCTCTTGAAGCCAGGGTTCTAGCTAGCATCAGAGAAAGGATCAATGAACTAGACTTAAGTCCCATCTGATAAAATCTACTGACTTCTCTATAACAGAAAGCTAAATAGTTGCATCTCACTATTTAAATTTTAAAGGGGATTTTATCAGTGAGGAACAATATTGAGTTCGTAGAAAAAACGTTTCAAAGCAGAATTCCAAACAACATGCATGGAATTCTGGATTCACAAAGTACTCCACTTACCTCTAGCTCAATTTAGAAAGTGACACAAATTACTTCCCCACTCAGAGAATCACAAAGAAATTAACCTAACAGGCTCTCTGGGACATCCTGCTGGAAATGTGCCTGGGTAACTGCTTTTTCGACCATGGTTGGTGTAAATAACAGCTCCCCGTGGAAAACATGCTTTCCAGAACATTATATAACAAAATGAAAACAGGGGAGATGGAAGGAAACAACTGGGAAGGAAGTATGTTTCGGCTTCCAGAATTTATCAAAGAACTATTTTGCCTATATGGTAATATTTGGTTACTATGTATATGGCCACCTAAGCTTTAAAGTTAAATAAAAATATTGAAATACTAAGAATTTTAAGAACCATATTACTCCATTACTATTTATAAACATCATATGCTCTCCTGAGTCATTACTTTCATTAGAACATTTATTTCTACCATTGTCTACTCCACCTTTGCTATGTTACTTTCTTATTCATCCCCAAATCCATCGAGCGTGGTGTAGTCCTCTTAATTTCAAACTAAATAACCAAGAGAAACAATTAGAAAATAAATGAAAGGATCATTCACACTCTAGTCTGTGCTTTCTTTTTTCATGCAGCTGGATCACAGCTTTGAAAATGTCTATCAAAAAGTGGCTTCCTCTGGACCAGGCTATTCACGAGTTCATGAATCGACCACTAGAAGAGACGAGAATGTGAGAGAAACTCTAATTATTAGAAGAAAAGGTCCACAAAACTTCTACCAACTTCAAGGAACGAACAAAATATTTCTTTTCGATGTTTTGAAATACAACTTCTCGAATGAATCTTCATCCACTCTATTACTACATTGAGATAAGATTATAATTTTGGATGAGCTACCCTACCAAGATCTAATGTAATGTTTAAGGATTCCACTTATATGCCACGTTTCCTTCTGTAAGAGTCTGCACGTTAGCATCAACATGCTGTAGGTCCCCTACTTCTATCTTTTGAAATAAATCAATGTTCATTTCTTTCATTTTTTACACCTTTTCTATTCTTTGCTAAATTTTTCATTCTGAACTTTGGCTGTAAGTTTCCTAGAATACCTGGGAAAATTAAGATCATTGAAATAAAAAAAGCTCAAGATATGTGTGAATATTTCAGCCAAACAAGGTCATATCTATTAGAAAACTCTGCAGTAAATAGGCTCAAGGGTCTCCCAGGATTTACCAGATGAAAGAAAGTAATAGAGATTATAATTAGGAAAAATTAAATAAGGAATTAGATTGAATTTAAGGGAGACGAGTCAAAGACATGATTCTGACTTGTACCTGAACTTCTGTCCCACTTTAAACACAAAATAAATCAAGATGCTCTTTTTTGGGTCTGGAAAGTAAGATTTAGAGAAATCCAAAAGAAATATTGGGCATTAGCTTCACATCTCAGTGGTCCAATCCCTAAGCTGTACCCAGGAGGTTGTGAGGCACTTGGAAGTCCCATGGATCACAGATTTCATGTTCAGCTATAGGATCCATGTACCCCCAGGGCAACTCACACACATTTTAAAAAACAGAAAGTCTATCTTTTCATAAAATATTGGTATTTCTGAGCCACAGTGACCTCAGGAAGAGGCTCAGGGGAGGGGATTGTCTACTGTTGATCATACAGGTTGCTCACAGCAGAACTGGAACTAATCCAGGTCCCCACTCTCTTCCTGTGCCATCACTGTGCCCAAGAAGATGTGGTGGGATTTCAAAGGACGAGAAACCTGCCCATGGCCCACAACTGTCAACTACTTCTGTCTCCAGTCAAGAACTGAAGCATAGGTCACTTTTCATTTCTACCACCTCATGGCAGGACTTTTTGTTCATTTAATTTACCAGACAATCTTAAGTGTGCAAAGGGTAAGAGAATTCATGTGGATTTTTCCTTTACTCATCATCTCTCCTTTGCCCATAGGAATATGAAGCCCTCACAGAATGTCTGAGCTCATATCTGTTATTCACAATAACATACTGCAATGCCTGGACCAATTTAATGCCATCATCAAAAAATATTCAATTACCAACGCATAGCTGCTGTCTGTTCTGAAACAGCCCCTTTGTTGTCCAGTATCTGCCATGATGATAATGGGGCCTTTCAGCAGAATCATCCAGAATGTCATGTCAGAAACCTGGGGCTTTTCCAGGGCTCCTCAGCACTGCTCTGCCTTGCTGGAGCCTCGCCATGGAATGTACGCATCGTGCTGTTTCCAGGCAGCCAGCTAGTGACCACAGCCAACTGTCACACAGGCAGGGAGCTTTCGTCCCTCAGAAAAATGTGAATACAATTTCCTCTGAGTCAAGCATTCCACATAAATGCTGGAGAGTGAGTGTATGGTATGAATGTTCAAAGTGGAAACTACCCAAAACATTCAGACACTACCCCAAAGGTGCTATGGTTATTCCTAGACGAATCTACTCCTGGATATAAAGCAAAAATAAAAATTGTCTGGGTAACTATTTTAATGGGGAGAGGGCTCTTAGCTTTTATGTGATTTGCAAAGAGGTCTGGAGACCCAGAAAGAAAACACACACCTTTTAGTTCTAAAGATTAGGAACATTTCCTAATACCCACCAGGTTTGTATTTGCTGCAGACATAAAGAGGAAGGAAAAGGTAGACTTCTATGTAGATAGCCTCTGGCTGCACATTTCAGGCTTTTGAGAAATCAAGTCAAACTTCTCCACTAGCCTAGTGGTCAGTCAGCGTTTACAGAACACCCATCCTGGGCCACACCTGATGGCTGGTCACAGCCTACTTCTATTAAAGAAAGATAGAAAAAATGTTCAGTCCATATACTGTGCAGCCAGTAGGTCTCAATTCAAATTCTAGAGCTGCCATTTTGGGGCTAGATCCCCAGGGATGTTAAAGGAAGTTTTCTTACTCAATGGGCCTAATTGTACCTGCCTCCAGTGTTTATGAAAGCTCAGTTAACAGTTGATCAAACTGCTAGAAGTGTGTGCATCCCGGTGGATTGTCAGTGTGATTTTAAGTATAATTTCAAGGGTTAGTTAGCTTAAGACCTCCCATCTGTGTAGACAACTGTAAGAAAATATCCCTTGGCTTCTTCACCTGAAGGTGGACAGGATGGAGGTCAGATGCAGCAAGGATTTATCCTGACAGTCTCTGATAGAGCAAGCTGCCATCTTCATAATACGGTCGGTTTGAACCTCAAAGATTGGTCAACAGTTAGCAAAACACCTTGGGAAAGGTGGCAGTTTCTGTTAGCATCCCTGGAAGCTCCTGTCCACACCCAGAATGTTTTCACGAGGCCTCAGCAGGGTCTGGGAGATGTGGCTCTTGTTCACTCAGCTTCATCTACTGACAACATACACACTCCAGAGAACAGTCTCTGGACCTCTCTATACTGGGATTTCCTAGTAAAATCACATTCAATGAAAATAAAGTAATAATATCTAAAATGCAATAGCTTGTTTCCTTAACACGGGGCCGCTAAAATCAGTCTATTTCCTTATTTGGGTCACTCACAGAACCTGAGAAAATTTCTCCATTATTTCTTGCCTCTAAGTCTCCTCCCAACTTTATGCATAGATTAAAAAAAATCTTTTTATTCCCATTTTTTTAAAAGAAAGCTTTCTCCAGAGAGGTTTGGCTAACATTTTAGAATTGTTTGCCCTACCTGAGCTCATGCAAAAATGATATAAAATTCTCAGTGCAATGTCCACCTCAGGATGTAAAAGTTAACAAAATATACAGCATATTTTCAAAAAATAATCATTCTATCCTGTTTTGACAATTTCATACATGCATATAATGTGTTACCCTCTATTATTTTCCTTCCCACTAAGCCTATCTTCAATGTTCATGATGTGTGTGTGTGAGTGAGAGAGAGAGAGAGAGAGAGAGAGAGAGAGAGAGAGAGAGAGAGAGTGGCTCCCTGAGTTAAATTAGAGTTGCTTGCATGCACGTGTGTCATGGTTTGATCCAGGTGTCCCCCACAAACAAATGAATGTGTTCTGATTGATAGATCCTCAGCTGATGGCAGTTTGGGTTTTACAACCTCGCTGGAGCTATGTTGTCAGGGGAAGGCTTATGGGGGTTATAAGCCAGCTTCCCCTTGCCAGTGTTTGTCACACTTGTCACACCTTCCTGCCGCTGTTTGCAGTGCTGTGGCAGAGGTGACGTCCACCCCTCTGCTCATGCCATCATCTTCCCTGCCAAGATGGAGTCTCCCTAGAGTCTGTAAGCCAAATAAACCCATTCATCCACCAGCCACTTTTGCTTGGGTTCTTTCTGCGCAGCAACTAGAATGTTGACTACAACACATGTGGGTGGGACCTTATTTCCTATAGTATAAGCAACACTAGCAGATATACCACTGAAGAATATGACCCCTTTCTCCTCCTCCAGAAACCATCAACTGCCGATAGCTACTCCAGGAGGCATGGGATCTTATGAACTCTTCCCTATCCATGATGAGATGTTGACAGAATCTATCTTGTGCAGAAAACCACAACTGTTTTGTGTTCATGAATGTAATGGCCACATTATTTGGTCATTTTTGCATGTATATATGTGAGGTGTGTGTGAATGGGTATATGTGTGTTTCTATGTGTGTGGGTGCCTCTTTGTGTGTGCAGGTGTTTCTGAGCATGTGTGCACAGGCATGTGGATGTCAGAGGTCCATCTTGGGTGTCATGCTCAATCATTGTCCATCTTGTGTTTTGAGACAGGGACTCTTATTAACCTCAGAGCTCAATAGTTTGGCTAACTATCTGCCTAGTAAGTCCTGGCTACCTGCCTTCCTCAGCTTTCCAGTGCTAGGGTTACAGGTGCATGCTACCACAGCCAGCATCTTTACATGAGTGCTGGGCTCTAGCTGCAGGTTCTCCCTAGTTCTTACCACTGAGCCATCTGCCCAGCCTGATTTGATCCATTTATTTAAGTCAGAATAGAATGATCTCTGTGGTTATTATTTTTATGCCTTCAGAAAGATGGGAATGTGTTCATCATGCTTACTATATACTCTGAAGCCTGCACAAAACTTAATATACAATAACCGCTTAATTTTTAATTTTTGATTTTTTTCCAAAGAAAATATAAATGAATTCTATTTGCTAATCTGATCACTAGAGACATTTGAATCTGTCAATTTTGAGTTTAATTCTAATTGTTGAGGAGAACTGAAGCAAAATGGTGGCCTACACTTCAGAAACAGCCTGAGCAGGGACTGAACCACGAGAAACAGCATATCCTTGCTCTGCTCTGTTCTGTTGCTCCGGATGGGTCTGCTCCATTCTTTCTTTCATGGTTGGCATTATTGGATATAGGGGACATGTACATGAATGACGAGTCTTGAGTCTCAGTGACAGAGTGCCTACTCAAGCACTCACACATGACTATGCTTAATCTACAGTTTCACAGGGAAACATGGACAGAGGATGGGATAGTGGGGTCTTCGAGCACCCATACTTAGCTACGCTGCACGTGACCAGTAACAGCAAGTGGGAGACCCAGTTTCAGAAAGATAGCTTGCCTTACCAAAGAAGAAAGAAAGGAGCCTTCTCAGTCCCAAGGATCGTGTGTCTTCATGGAGGAAAGTTCCATTTTTCTCCTCCTTCTCATACTCAGAACCTGAGCCTCTTCACTTGTGTGATGGGACTCAGAATGGTTTTTATGCAGCTGCTTCAAATTGAGCTGTTCCTATTTGCTACCAGAGTCTTGAATGACATGATCAAAGTTGTAGCTTCTCAATCAGACATCTTGAGATGAGACACTAATGGTCATTGAACTGGGACAATCAATGTCACCAGGGATCGTCCCAAGAAAAGACAGATTAAGAAATAAATTACTTTTTGCAAGGAATGTAAAGTTATATTATAATCAATTAGATTTGGGGAGCTCTAAAACCCTGATTCTGAATTTGATTGGTGGAGAAAAGATTACATTTACAAAAGCGGAAGTATTTGGTAAGTCAATTGTTGAGACTTGATCCTATTTACTCTCATAGGTTGATTGGGGTGGAGGAATCTACTAGACAAAGAATTCTCATCAAAATGACCATAGTCACTGTTCAAGGAATGCTTACATGCTTATGAGACTCCTGGGGCAGAAATAAGAGACTTTATGACACACAGCAAAAGCAGTCGTAGAACCTCTGTTCTGTTAGGCCCACCATTGTAGCTCAAATATCAACTAGTCATGTTTGCAACAAGTCATTTGATAGTCAGATAATTAATTCTGGGAAACTCTTGTTTCTCCTGGGCATAGAGAATAGTAGGATCAATCACCCCATAATTTTAATGGATTTACAATAAACAATGTTTTACAATAAACTACAGTGTAGTTAGGACAATTTGCTGTGATTGACATTATAACACAGAAACCACTTGGACACTAATTAAATAATGCTAAATTAAATCTGGACTTTTATGGAATGACAGTGTGGTATTAATTCGGCAGCGAAACAATAATATGTTGTATGTGAATGTGAGTTTGAAATTGGGCAAGACTGAATCTCACCCTCACAAACTATCCAACTGACTGTATGCATGCTTCGTTACTCCAGCCTGAAGATGGAAATAAAATGGTCTGCCCTATTATCTTGGCTTTAATTAAGATATTTTTGTTTTGGCTTTCTTTTTCTTTTCCTTATTTTGTTTTTGAGGTAGGGTCTCAAACAGGTTGGCCTGGAAGTCACTCTGTAGCACAGGCTGGTATTCCTTCTCCATCAACCTCCTTGGTGATGGGATTAAAATGTGTGCCACCATACTGGTTTGTCATGACTATTTTATGATCCTCCTGCCTCCACCTCTTCAGCAATATCCTACCGGTGTGTACCACCACAACCAGCTGTCATGACTATTTTAAAGTGATCCATGTTGTAAAATAAATTAGAAGTTTGTTTATAGAATTTTTACTCTATCCTTTGTAGCAGTATTGGATTAACACTACTATCATATGGACTGTTTGTTTCTGCCT
The DNA here is from genome assembly GCA_004024765.1 of Zapus hudsonius. NCBI lineage: Eukaryota > Metazoa > Chordata > Mammalia > Rodentia > Dipodidae > Zapus > Zapus hudsonius. The sequence goes on from PVHP010009026.1 coordinate 50,824, forward strand.
TTCTCATCATCCTCTAGATTAATTAACAACTGGAACTATCCAAATTAGTATCTGAAATCCCATGATAATTGGACCAATGTAGATATAGATAGACTTAGTTCTTTCAGAATTATATTCTGATAAATTAGTTAAATATGGGTTTTGTTCAAAATATATTAATTATATATGATTGTTCTTCATTCTTTTTTTTTTCTTTATGAAGAGTATTTCCATGATCTTTGGAAAGGAATGTTAGTTGTGGAATAGGATTAGATTAGTAAAATTCTGTATGATAAATTACTTTTCCTTACAATGATCTGGCTCAGTTGACTGTTGTTAATAGTATTGGGTCTTTTAAAAGGTCAATCTCTTGATGCTTGAGTTAGTTTTGATCTCTTTCAGGGCCTCAACTGGCAACTCAAAAAGAAATAGTTAAAAAACCTTTTTGAATATAAAAATACTTCAAAGCACAAGTCCTAAACTCATAGGTCAAGTGTGTCATACACAAAGAATATTCAATATATTTTTGTAACAACAACGCATGGTTTGCCCACTAAATAATGTAACTCATTATGGACAATAAAAAAAAAAAATCTCAGGGGGCGGAGCAAGATGGTGACCGAGTAACAACGTCGCCAGGACTCTCCGGAAAGGTTTGACCCCCTCAACTGGTATCCAGGCTTTGGACACCGGCCGAACCCGAGTTCGGACTCTCCCTCCCTCCCGAACCCCTGGGCTGCAGCAGACGGGGTTCGCGAGCAGCTCTCTGCTCCCCTGTGGAGCAGAGGGCCGAGCCCT
>PVHP010009027.1:0-51405 GCA_004024765.1 Zapus hudsonius
TGAAATAATAAAAGGTTTTTGAGGGTAAGTTTACAAAGCTGAAGAAAATAGAAGGCATTTAAAGCCTCTGGTTGTTTATTGTATTATCAGAAACAAGTACTTTGAGGAAACTTTTTGATTCTATCATGTGCTATTGACCCACCAGGTTCAATACTGACCCCATTCACTCACATGGACATAACTGTAGTCAGTTCTGGGAATGTCAGAAAGAGAAAGCAAACAGCCTGGCTTGTGTTACCACCCATTTCTCGCACTTCACGGGCCCAGTAGGGACACAATTTTATTCTGATTTTTTTTATCTTAAAGCTGAGATAGAATTTTTTTTTTCTTTTGAATGAGAACTGTCCTCAGTCACAATTATTTGACTCTAAATGGCTTTGGATATTAGTTTTGCTGCAGACATGGTAGCATTTATTTCTTCCTTTCTTTTTTCTTTTCCTTTTTTTTTTTTTAGCTATTCAGGCTTTCTTAAAAACACTTATTTGTTGTTAATAATTAGACACATTGTATGAGCAAGTTTTGTGTTAGCACCCCAACTCCCTCCTCCCTGTCCCTAATCCACGGGGGGGGGGGTAGCTCCTCAATGGGATTGCTGGACTAGTCCATGGGATAAGGGGTTATGAATTATATAAGAAGTAGCCAGTTTTTCCTTTGTGTGCTGTTGTTGAGTGGGACAATGTCTCTGGGTATTCTCTGCCACCATGGCTCTTACAATCTTTCTGCCCCTCTTCCAATAAGTTCCCTGAGTCATGTGGGTGAGTTTTTAAAATATCTTTATTATGAATAATTATATACATTGTATGAGCAAATCTTGTGAATGTGTCCCCGTCTCCCTCTTCTCTGTCCCCTACCCACTGGGGTCCTTCCTCAGTGCGCATACTTGATCTGTTCATAGATTAGGGGGTTATGAATTGCACCAGAGGGAGACAGTTTTTTGTTCTTTTTTTTTTTTCCTTCCCCCTTGTGTATTGTTGCTGAGGGGGGGGCAATGTCTCTGGATATTCGGTGGGTGAGTTTTAAGTCTGCTTTACTGTTAAGGTCTTAAGAGTCTCTAAATTTCTGCTTTGGGCTATGTTGGGTCTCCTCACTGTCTGTCTCCATTACCCTTGCATAGCTATCTGACTTACTGTGGAGGTAGTTCTCTTGCTTATCTTGCCACTTTCTCAAAGGTTTCGTTTAGGCTCTAGATGATAAGATAGGGGTGGTTCATCTCCTGCCTGGGTGTCAGCCATCATCCCATGTATTGATGATGGAATTGGGTTGGCCATGGTTCTTGCTACCTTCTGAAAAATACAAACAAAATCTCCAATGGAGAGTGAGATCAGTATGTGTTAAATGAGACAACCATTGTTAATTTGGCAAGATTCTAATGGGTGTAGCCTCTTGGTAGATCTCTGGAAGTGGGAGTTTACCCTTGGAGCCTGGGTTCTTGTTCTCTTTGGTAGTTTGAATAGAGGTTCCCCAATAGATTCATGAGTTTATTAAAGCTTGTGATTTGTCTCCAGCCTTCTGGCTGGAGGAGGTGTCACCTTTGCCTGGCCTAATAAGCTTAAGCACTAAGATGTTACTGGGGTGGGTGTGAAATTTCAGCTATACATATGCAAAGAGCAGTCAACTCTGGAGTTCCTGTTGTTTTAGTTGGAGTGTGCTTGCTTGAGGCCTGGTGATGGGTTTTTCTCTCTGCTTGGATCTGTGAAAAGGGGCCAGCCTCTTTCACCATTCTGGAACTTCCCCTGGATCTGTTACTTCAATAAATATTTTTCTCCCCAAACTGTGTCTGGTTTGGAGATTCATCCCAGCGGCTTGTGGCTGATTACTACAGTCACTCTAAGAATGATAGTATTTCTTAATGAATTTTGCCTGAAAATACAAAAAGTTAAATAGTGTACATATGGGAAACCTAAATAAACTGTGGTAATTTCAACAACTGATTCATTTAAACATTAAGTTGCTTTACTCATTTCTAGTGCTATTAAAAGATAAATAAAATAATAAGTATGGTGGTTTGAGTGTAATCTCCCCCCTCATAGACATGTATTTGAACACTTGGTCCCAGAAAAATGTCAGTATATAGGAAGATTGTGGAACTTTCAGGAGGGAGAGTCTGGCTGGGGGAAGAAAACTTAAAACATTGCTTATCTGTTTACCAAACCCTGATTAAGACAAATCTTGCTTGTCTATATACTAGAAGACATTCTGAGGTCCTCACCAAAAAGCCCAGACACAGGTTTAGTAATCTTCAAAGTTATTCCTATGTTATAAATAGGACAAAGAAAGCTAGTAGGTGTTGGCCAGCTAGTCAAACTGTCCATATGTAAAATTTGAAACATGAGCCAATATATCATATTAGCCTCTGAGGACTGTTGAAACAAAATACCATAACCCAGGGGGCTGTAGACAAAAGAAATTTATTCTTCCAAGGTTCTAGAGACAAAAAGTCTGAAATTAAGCAGCATGATGGCTGTGCTTTCTCTGAAGCTTCCAGAAATTCATTTTGCCTGATCTTTCCTGGCTTCTGATGGCTGACAGTACCCTTCCTTGGCTGCAGCTGCATTTCTCCACTGTCTCCCTCCTCATAGGGCCTTGTCCCTGGATGTGCGTGTCTCTACATCTCAATATACCTTCTGATACAGACACTAGTCATATTAGCCTGAGGGTCCACCTGAAGTCAGCATCTTAATTTACTTAATATATCTTCAAAGAACTCATTCCCATAACCCGGCACTGAGGTTATGAGTGGGGAGTACTATTGGGCTGAGTCCATCTGAGCAGTTAAAGGAGATGATGGGAAGGGTGCTCAGCTGAAGCTTCGGGACACAGTTGATAAAACTTGAGATGAGAAGGTGATCACTGCATGTGTCCAATGACGTCACAATCAGAAGAGATAGAATGTTAGAAGCACATGCTGGAATGGTGTTTTCTGAAGATGGAAGGAGCGACCATGTGCCGAAGAATTTTGGCAGCCTCTAAAAGCTGAAAGAAGCAAGGAAATGGATTATGCTTTGGAGCTTCCAGAAGGAACACAGGCCTGCTGACGCTTTGATTTTTGCCCCATAAAAGTCACTTTAGATTTATGATACTCAGAAGTCTATGAATCTAATTATGTTTTAAAGCACTAAATTGGTGGCAATTTGTTACAGCAGCCATAGGAAGCTAGTAGCTAGCACTCCTTGGTATCTGCAGGGGATTTGTTCTAGGACTCCCATGAATACCGAATCCTAGGATGATTAAATCCCTTATACACAATGGCATAGCATTTGAGTATCATCCATCTACATCCTCCTGTATACTTTAACTCCTCCCTAGATTACCTATTATTCTTAATGTAATCCTTTGTAAAGTATTGTTATGCTGTACTGCTCCATGAATATGACAGAAAAAGAAAACATGATCTGCACAGGTGCAGTAACTTTTCAAATGTGTTTTGGTCCTTGGTTGTTTGAGTTCTATAGATTTGAAACCCATGTAAGGAGAAAAGCTGGTTAAGTGAGTTCTTACCATTTGTGGGGTGAGATCTGAAGACAATTTGTTCCTGTTTATACAAAATGTTCCTATTTCTAACACAGGAATATATGAGGTCAGCCACAGAGAAAGAAGAAAGTGTCTGAGCAGGAATAATGGTGCAAGTATGATGTGTGCATCTGTTGTGAATGAGAGATCAAAGAGATAAGTTTTATGATTTTGCCCTTTCACAGGACTATGTTGCTTAAAGCACTTTAAAAAAGTTCCAGCATCCCTAGCCATCAGAGAATTGTGAATTAAAACAACTTGGTGATACCATCTTCCCTCAATCAGAATAGCTATCATTAAAAAAAAAAAAACCCTATCCTATGGACACATCCAGTATGTGTACCAAGGAAGTAACCCAGGGGGTAGGGGACAGAGAGGAGGGAAACGAGGACACATTCACAAGATTTGCTCATACAATATATATATATACTTATTCGTAATAAAGATATTTTTAAAAACCCTCAGAACAGATGCTCATGAAGATATGAGAAAGAGGTCATTCTTGGTGGAAGCGCAAACTAGTACAACCATAATGGAATCAGTATGGAGGCTTCTCAAAAAATTAGAAATATAACTCCCATATGGCACAGACGTATCTCTCCTGGACACATACCCTAAGGACTGACACGCTACTATACAGAAACTTGCACATCCATGTTTATTGCTGTTCTATTCACAAGAGTTAATCATTGGAATCAGCTTAGATGCCATTGACAGATTAGTGAATAATGAAAATGTGGTAATGTACAATGGAACTCTATTCAGCAGTACAGAAAAATGAAATTATGAAATTTGTGGGAACACGGATGGACCTAGAAAGAATCAAATTAAGTGAAGTGACCCAAACTCAGAAAGACCAGAACATGTTTTTGCCAATATGCAAATCCTTGAGTATAAAATCTAAAAGTATGCATATAGATAGGGACAAACATGAATAAAATGCAACTAAAAGTGAGTACAAAGACAGGCTGGGAGAGGGGTGGAGCAGGATGAAGTGATGCATGTGATGTGTGGATAGAAGGGGGAGGTTATCAGAGGGAGAGAAGAGAACGGGGGAGGGAATTGGATATATGAAGGGGGACAAGAATAAAAAATAATTGTATTTTAAAATGCCAGAATGAATGATACCTAAATTTCTATATGCTAACTAAAAAATAATAACCAATAAGCAATGTTATATATGTATATATATATATATATATATATATACAATGTTTATAAATATGTATAAAAGGCAGGCCAATTTTGATCATGGCATGAAATTTTAAATATGATTTATGATTTCGTAGAAAAAGGTGGTGTTTTGTTTATTTTTATTTTTGTGTGGTATGTGTGTATATGCACATATTTGTGTGCAGATGCCTACACCCCATGCACACATGTGTGGAGGCCAGAGGAGACCATCAGGTGTCCTTTATCACAGTTTTGCTTTATTTCCTTGAGACAGAGTCTTTCATGGAACCTGGAGCTGCCATTTTCAGTCAGACTGGTTGACCAGTGAGGCCCAGCAGTTCCCCTGTGTCTGAATTCTTTTAGCACTGGAGTTACAAGTGTGGATGGACACGCTCAGCCTTTTACATGCTTCTGGGGTTTGAACTCAGGCTCTTAGGCAGCATGAGAATGCTTACCTGCTGTACCATCTCCCCAGCCCCTGTTTCTTTCCATTAATTACAAAACTTAGAATTTATTATTTTTTAAATTTTTAATTGACAACTTCCATATAGACAAAATATCATGACCATAATTCTTTTCCACTACCCTCCCCTTTCTCTGTTCTGAATCCCTCCTCCACAGGATCCTTTCTTATTTCCAAATAGTCTCTCATCTATTTTGAGGTCCTTATCCCCCCCTCCTATTATACAGGTCTTGTGTAGGTAGCATTAGCCACTGTGAGCTCACGAATATCAAGGCCACTTTGTATCTGAAAGCCAGAATTGCCAAGAACTTTTTTTTTTTTTTGGCTCTTACATTCTTTCTGCCACCTCTTCTGCAATGGTCCCAGAACCTTGTAGGGAATGATAGAAGTGTTTCGCTTCATGCTGAGCACTCCACTGCCCCTTCTTGTCAGCACTTTGTTGAGTTTTGAGTCACCCTAGTACTCACCACCACTTGAAAAGGGAAGCTTCTCTAACCAAAAGTGAGAGAAGCATTAATATATGGGCATAATAATAAATATTGAAAGGGAAGTTTGGTGGCATAATATATCCATTTAACCAGACAACCATAGTAGGTTCCCTCCTAGGGCTTATGGCCTCCCTAGCCATAGGCTTTTAATTAGGTTTACAGTACCAGGTGGGACTTCTCTCCTGTGGAGCAGGCCTCAAATCCAATCAGAAAGCAGTTGGTTTCTACCATGACAAATGTGCCACCATTGTACCAGTTGGTACATTTGGCCTGATGGGCTAGCCATAAAGCTTGCAGGGTCCACTGCTGGTTAAGACCATTGATAAATTTTCTTCCCCAAGAGGCTACATGGCTCTTTTCACCATCCTGACAGCTAGTCAACAGGGAGGAGGTTTCCAGCCCAGCTCCAGCTTGATTTCTCAGTTACCTGAATGCAGCCCAAGCATGTGGGGTTATCAACAATAGAATCTTACCATCTACAGAATTTAGAATTTATGAGCCATTGTTCTTTGCTGTTTCCAGGTGGCCCTCCATGGATTTCTCTTTCACTATCCAGCATAAATAGGGCCTTGTAATACAGCCCTGTAATCCCAGCTGCTCAGGATGCTAAAGCAGAGGATAGCAAATTCAAGGCTGTAAGAGAAATTTAGTGAGATCTTGTCTCAAATTCAAAAGTAAAAGAGAGCTGGGACTGGAGCACAGTGATAGAGTACTTGCCTAGCATCCACAAGTCTCTGGGTTCAATCCTAGTAGAAAATGAATAAATAAGTGAATAAGTAAATGAATAAACAAATATAAAGGCAAATCAACAAAAATATCTCAGAGTTCTAGTGTCTGCATGTGCATGTGTGTGTGTGTGTGTGTGTGTGTGTGTGTGTGTGTGTGTGTGTGTGTATTGTATAAAAGGAGCAGTTAAGGCCCACTTTAGCTTGGGAATCCAAGAAATATTTGTAGCTAAACAAATGTTTGGTAGGTTAAAGTGTTCCATGAATATAATAACATTGTTGGCTCAAGAATATAGAAAAATATCAAAGCAAGACAAAGAAGTTGAGTGTCACTACTTGTTATCAGCTTGGGTCAGATTTTCTGGGCTAAAATTAAATTACTTGTTAGCTAGCTTATTCTGTCATGACTGCAGACTTCTTAGGAAACAGTAATTCTAGAGCTATTTCTCAAAGATAAATTAACAGAACATCACTTCAAAGAGGGCACAACTGATCAGATGGTCAGAAAAGAACTTCAAAGCAATTTAAATTTATAATCTTAATTTAAAAATAATTATGATCGTTACAAGTTTCTTTTAACATGATTTATGTGTTTATTTATTTTAAAGCAGAAAACTACTTTATAAGGCATGGGAGAGTCTAGAATTATGTTTCCAGAGATTCTAAAAAAATAAAATAAAACAATGAGATGTCTGTCTTCCTGGCATAGATTTAGTAAGTTTTTGTCCATTCATACATGCAAATACAAAAAGCTTTACAAAGCCTTAGCTGTTCAGGGTTTTAGAATTATTTTCTTCAGCTAGAGAACTTTAAAAGAAACCTATTGTTGCCCAGAACCCAAACCCTACTATTATGACACAATTTCACAAGACACTCAATTAGACAGTACCTGGAAATTTATTGAAAGTATCAAAATGTCTTGATTGATAGAAATTCATAATTAGGGCACTGGGGAGACAGTTCAGTTGATAAATTCCTGGCCTTGCCAGCATGAACACCCAGGTTTGAGCCCCAGTACTTCCATCAAAATTCTGGACATGTCTCCAGTGCTAGAGAGACAGAGACAGGAGGATCCTCAGGGCTCACTGGCTCTCCTGTCTAGCAATCTAGTCTAATTGATAAGCTTCATGCTAATGAGAGACCCTTCTGTCTTTGAAAAAAGTAGACAGTGTTTCTGAGGATGACATCCAAAGCTGTCCTCTGGTCTCCACATGTACACACACGCACACACACACACACACACACACACACACACACACACACCTAAGTAGAAATTCATTATTAGGATATGGAACCTTACTCTCTTTCAAACTCCAATCCAGTAGGGAAATAAAGCATGTTATGAAAGTTGTCATGCTGTGTAACATGGACTAGCATAGAATTGAGTCTAACTAGGTAGTGGGTAGAAGTTAAATTAATTCAGGAGTGAGGTGGGGTGATATAAAGATAAGAGAAGGTTCTGGTCTCGCCTAAGATGGAAAAGATAACCTGAGTTTTCCAGATTGGCAAACAAATATAGTATTTCCCAGCCCAGGGAAGAGGTATGAAAAATTGCAGACATGAGATAGCATGTTCAGAAGCTGATTATTGATATTAGGGTGTGTGTGTAGAGGGTGGAGGAGCTGAAGTTGAGACTTAGCAGAAGCAGCAGGAGGTGGCAAGGAGTCTGGAGAGCAAGGCTGGCCCCACGGATTGTGAAAGGCCTTTCGACCTTTCAGGCTTTGGGAGACACACATGGAGCTAGTGGACAATTGGGTTAGGCTTTTTATAACTCTGATAAATCCCCAAGAAAAAACATTTAAGAGAGGAAAGATTTATTTTGGCTCACAGTTTCAAAGGTTTCAGTCCAATGTTTTGGGTCTGGGGTGAGTCTAAGTAACATGTTGAAGAAGGCACAGTGAGTAGAGCAGAGCTGCTTACATCATGGTAGCCATGAAGCAGAAAATATAATAGGAAGGGGCTAGTGTCAAGATCTAGCCTACAAAAGTACACTCCTAGTGACCCACTTCCTATCACCATCCCTATTTTCTACACTTTCACCACCACCCAATAATGCATTCAGATTTTGAATTCATCAATGGATCGAACCATTGATTAGGTCAGCGCTCTCAGGATCTAAGCAATGGTCTCTGGAAATGTCTTCACAGACACACACCCAGAGATGTGTTTTACTGATCCTCTTAATCCAATTAAGGGGACAATCAAGATTAACCATTGCCACAAGTCATGGAGAGTTCTACAATCTAGACCATGAGCAAACTTCCTTTCTTTACAGGTTCCCTCGGCCCCAAGGAAGATACACCCCCAGAAGTGAGACAGGAGGCAAGACAGGGATGTTAAGGTTGTTGCCAAACCCAAAAGACAAGCTTGAAGTGAAGTCCAAGAGAAAAAGGACAAGATATAGAAGAAGCAGGAGGTTAATTGTTTTTTTTTTTCTTTTGACCAGCATGTGGCTTAGGGTACTTGCTCTAAATTGCATCACAATTTAGATTCAGCCACATCAGAACTGAGATCTTGAAACTCAGTAGTAATATACAAGGTGGACCATGTTCCTGCTCTGCACGTCACCCTAGTCTTTGAATGCATAACTGGGAGTTGGTGTGCTCAGAATGATGAAGCTGTTGTAACTTACACAGGAGAATTACAGACCACCATGCTTCTTAAGCCAACTAAAAGTCCTTTATAGCTGGCAGCGAAGAGTGAACTAATGCTTGGGAGGACTCTCGATCCAGAAAGGAGGTGGGAAAGGGCTTATAAAGCCCAAAACAATAATTACAACATTCTAACATTATTTCAGGTACAGGCTAGATAGTAGAAGATACAGTTAACCAATAACATCAAACCATTGATACATCAAACCAGGGACATAGAAGATACAGTTAAGCAAAAAGAAGCTACAGGAAACAATAAACTTCCTGGGACAGCAGGTGTAACTGGGTAAGAATGTTGTGTTAGCCAGGGTGTAGTTTTCAGAGGGGAAGAGCCCCACAGAAATGGAGTTAGCTAAAACAAAATGGAGTTACTTGGGGAAGTTCAATGCAATGACATTGTATTAGTTACTTTTTCACTTCTGTGACCAAATACCTGATTGAAGGGAAGGATTTATTTTGCTTATAGTTTGAGGGGATAAAAACCTGTCATTGTGGGAAGGCATGACAGCAGGAACATGGGCTGCTTACTCACATCACAGTGGACCAGGAAGCAGAGAGAGGGGAATGCCATTGCTCCTTCCCCTATAGTCCTGGATCTCAGCCCATGGTATGGAGCTACTCTCTGGAAGTTGTTCATAGACACACTCAAAGGTGTGTCTCACTAATGCCCAATGTAGTTGCTATTACTGAGAATTGTAACTAATTCTTGATTCAAACCAAAGTGGGTCAGTGACCCTCTTTCTCTCCTGTAAATAAGTTCTCCACAGAATTTCATCCCCTTAAGTCTCTTTTCCATTGGTGTCCTCAGTCATCCTTTCCTTTTAGAACAAAACGTTTACATGTACATTATGTATTTTGATGATAATCATCTCTCATTACTTTTTGTTCTCTGTTCCCTGTTCCCTTTCCATGAAACTACTTCTTCTTTCCAACTAGTTCCTCTTCTATTTTGGTGTCATTTTTTTGGCCCTCCTCCATCATCGATGACAACATGTTGATGGGTCCAATATTCTGCAGGACTTGTACAAGCAAGACAGTTGCTGTGAGGTCATAAATGCAATAGTCACCTCATATACATAAAACAGCATACCAAAGACTTCTCTTCATTCTTTGGCTCTCACATTCTTTCTGCCACTTCTTCCACAGTGTTGCAGGAGCCTTGAAGGGTATGATACGGATGTCTCATTTAGTGCTGAGCACTCAACTGGCACCTTTGAGTTGAGTCACTTTGTCACTCTAATGAGTTTTTGTCAACTTTTTGCCTCGCATTTCAGCCTGTTGACCTAGAGAGAGGGAGAGCCAGGAAGTAAGGTAAAAGATCCAGGATTGGGCTGTACTCCAGTACTGCACTGCCTCTCTTTTTGGATGAAGCCTGTCCCTCTCACTCCTTTCCTGGAGTGTTTTCTTTCCATGTAGTACTGGAGAGGAAAGGACATCACTTGGTCTACAACCACTTAGACTGGACTCTATAGAGGTTGCTACCAACTGCACACCATCCAAGTTCTGTCCATATGAAGCTGATTCCTACAAATAAAACCCTGAAATACCTTACTCAGGACTCCTGCCTTCACCAACAATATGAGTCCAGATTTTCCTGCCAGGCCCTCACTTTAATTCTATAGAGATTTCAGAGAAGATTTCTAGAATTTAAAAATATTTACTTGGTTATTTTTAAAACCCACATAGATCCTGGAAAACTAGGTTCATGTAATAGATCAAAATACCACTTTCTGTAAATCATTTTCTATTTATTTCTATGTTTAGAACCCAAAATGTGGAACTATGTTAATTACCTAAGTTTGTTGCAACAGATTTACCATAAACCTAGTGGCTTAAAACAAAGACATTCTTACAGTTCTAGAGACTGGAATCTGAATTCAAAGTGAGAGCAGGGTTATTTGTCTTCTGGCATCTCCCAGGTAGGTGCTATTCTGTGCCACTCTGCTGGGTTGTGATGGCTGCTGGCAACCCTTCATGTTCCAAGCTTGTGGCAGAAGGAGTTCAGTGACTGCTTCAAAGTTTACATGGTCTTCCCTGTGTCTCTGTGAGAAACCTCCCTCCCCTTTGGTTTTAAGAGGACACCAGCAGTTAGACATTTTGTCCACTCTAAATCTTATCTGATGATCCTTAATCACATCTGCAAGACCTCATTTTCAAATCAGGTCTCATTCTATCACCCAGCATCATCTATCTTTATATTTGCTGTCCCCTGAAGTGGTGATTCAGAAGAAGAGTCATTTGAAAATTGTCTGGTAACATAAACTAAGAGAGTGTTCCCTTCTTCCTTTGAGGTTAGAAAGATTATATTTGGTGCTCTTCAGAACACCAAATATTCCAACAATACTATATCTCTTTTCTGCTTTAAATAAACCTCCCCCTTTCTGAGGCGAATTCTTCTGCCACCAGAACTTGACAAATGCTTGATCTATTCAGTGTCTCCAACTTGTATGTCATAAAGCATAGACAGTCTGGCACAGGAAATACCACTTCTGAGCATGTTCCCTCCCTGAATTTGATGGCAAAAGGATTCTCAAACACCATCAGACTTTTTATTGCTGGCAAAAGCCATGACTATGTGTAGCCATTTGAACCATTCTTTCCTGGAGAGAGGAGAAAAGCTCGTGCAATGTACTAGGATCAGGAATCTCAGAAAGTTACAGGATTCACAAGGCCCCATAGGCAAGGTTATATAACCAGTAACAATTCTGGGGCTGCCTGAAAGTTGTGCAGAGAGCTCCAGAAATACAGCTTTTGTGAGTTGTCACTCATGCTGGGGTGGGCTTTTCAGTAATGTCTTTGAGTTACCTGTGCTACTGCAATGAACCCTTCACCCATGCTTCTGTAAGTAACCCCAATAAACTAAACTCATATTGATTCATCGTGTTGGACTTGGACAGAGTCATTGCTTTGGTCAGTGCCCTACCTGGAGGGAATACACATTTGTTCATGTCTTCCCCACCCCCAAGAATGTTACTCAACACCACCTGCTTCTGCTCATTCAAAGGCCATAGCTGGGAGGCAGCAGCTACTTAAAGTGGTAGAGTTAGCTCTTTTGTGTCTTGACTCACAAACTTTGACATTTGGTAAGTTTATAACATTGTTTACAAATACCAATTTCCAGTTTGCATCTGTTGCAGTCAGCTTTCTAGTTGCTGCGCAAAAAGAACCCAAACAAAAGTGGCGTGTGGAGGAATGGGTTTATTTGGCTTACGGACTCGAGGGGAGACTCCATCCTGGCAGGGAAAACGATGGCATGAGCAGAGGGCTGGACATCACCTCTGCCACAGCACTGCAAACAGCGGCAGGAAGGTGTGCCAAACTCTGGCAAGGGGAAGCTGGCTTATAACCCCACAAACCCGCCCCTGACAACACAGCTTCATCGAGGTTGTAAAACCCAAACTGCCATCAGCTGAGGATGGATCTATCAGAAGACATTCATTTGTTTGTGGGGGACACCTGGATCAAACCATGACAGCATCTAAGGATTACTACTGACACTAGCCTGGATTGATGGCTTAGGATCTCTAGAAAATAATACTGGACAAATGGATATCAAAGTTGTGCTACATATACACTATGGAATTCTACTCAATTGAAAGGAAAAAATGACATAATGAAATTTAAAGAAAAGTGAACCGAATTGGAACAAATCATTCTTAGCGAACTCACACAAGAAAAGAGAGACCAATGCCACATATTCTTCCTCATATGCAGTTCCTAACCAGGTTAAGCTTGAAGAGTAAGCAAACCTGACAGGTGAATTGAGAGACTGACAAAGGGGAGGGAAGGAATTGGAGGGTTGGGAGAAATAAGAAGGTGTGTGTGGAGGAACTTATACACTAAACCAATAATGAATTGATACCATAAAATCCTTACTTTCATACAGTAAGCTCTTGAGGAAGATGTGGTATCACCTGGTAAGGGGGGCCCTTAATAGGGTGGGAGGAAGCCTAACCCCAAGAAAATTTGCTCTGGCCTATAACTCCCTGTCCCAGTAATTGGTCACTTCCCACACAGAGCTGTTAATCAAGGAGATCCACAAGGTCCCCAAAACAAAACAGGCTTATGTCAAAGCTCTTAAACACCCTCCCCAGGCAAAAGATAATACCATATTGTTGAAGATACCACACACAGTTGTCACCCAAGACCAAGAGACCCTGCTTGATCCAGAAAGATAGCCTGTCCCAGATGGTAGCCTGTGTAGTAGGTGTTACATGAGCTGCCAGGGGAAACTGGCTAATGATATTCAGAGAAAGCAGAGGTCACTGATAAAAACCACTGAATGATGTTATACAATGCTGAGGACACTGCTATACTGCAGAGACCAGCAAGCCAAGAAGTGTTCAACTGTGCATTAGTGGTGCTAAACTTAGGTGGGTAATCAATAGCTTGCTGATTGGCTAAGAGATCTTCTCAGTGGCAAGGAACCCTTAGCTGGAATTTGAATCCATGGCAAAATCCTATGGATACCAGGAACCTGGACTCCAAGGGGACACTCCCTGTGACAGTTAGGTTTTGTTATCAGCTTGATCTTCTTAATTTTCTTGGGTGGGTCTCTGATGTTGTTCACAGGAAGGCAGCCCTCTCAGTAGGATCCAGGATGTAAGGAAGCTCAGGGAAGCTAGAAATTAACATCCCTTCCTGGGAGAGCAGTGCAGAAACAAAATTCCAGAGACTCAGGAAGCCAACAAGTCTGGAAAAGGGTTGCAAGACTCCACCCTAAGGCTATATAAGGAGGAAGGAGATTTCTCTCCTTCATCCCCTGCCTATTTGCTGTTGTGTGTGTGATGCTGGTGATGGTTTTTTCTCTCTCTGCTTGGACCTGTGAAAAATGGCCCTCAACACACAAAGAAAAAAACCTTGCTACTTCTTGTATAATTCATAACCCCTTTTTTCCCAAGAACTGGTCCAGCAATCCCACTGAGGAGGGTCCCTCTCCCCAGCAGGTTGGGGACAGGGAGGAGGGTAATGAGGTTACCATGACAAGACTAGCTCATGCAATGTATCTAATTATTAACAATAAATGAGTTTTTAAAAAAATATAACTTGGAAATTATATTTATTGTTATTCTGAAGCACTTCCAGAGCTGAAACCAAATATTCTGGAAAAGACTTAAGCACAATCTTCTTGCCCATAGAGAATAATCTAAAATCCACCGAGACAGGACACAGATAACAAAGAGGAAGCAAAGTCTTCCAAGAGAAAAGGATGACAAGATGGTTGTGGTGACTCAGGTTTATAATTCCAGTACTCAAGAGGCTGATGCAGGCAGATCACTATGAGTCCAAGGTCAGCCAGTGCTGCAGAATGAGAACTTATCTCAAAAAATAAGGAAGGGTGATAAGCAAGGACATGAGGCACCCAGAAGGAGACAACTGGCAACTGTGACAATAACAGCTGTTTAGCCTGAGGGAGCAGAGGCCAATATGAAGATCAGTTTCTGTGCCCTTTCTCCAATATTCCTGCCTGTGCTGTTAGGCCATGCCATCAACCAGGTAAAAGGTACAGGCCACAGGCTACCAGCCTTAAAGAGGCCCTCTGACCTCTATGGTGACACTTGCATGAAGTCCATTTTAAACAACTTCACAGTTTGTTTGGCAGCTTGAGATTTGCCTTGGAAGCAAATTAAATGAGACTAAATAAAGAACAACTTGAAGGACCTTCTCATTCCATAAATAGGCCATTGCCAAAAATGTGTGAGATGAGAAAAGTCACTGGAACACTTCAAAATGAAGAGTTGCAGTCCTTCCTGTGGGTGCTAGATTGAAGCAGGTGCAAGTCAAGTTCATCTTTCTACCTCAACTGAAGGGGCAGAAATGGAGGTCATAGACTTCTTATGTTTAGGAAAACAAAACCTCCACAGTAACCTAAACATGTAGTGACCTTGCCAGAAGAATGGGGCTAAAAAATTGGAATTTGTTAATCATTTTGCTGTTTTACCTGCCTTAGTTGCCTAGAGTAAGAACACATATGGCACCCTCTTCTGCCTACCATCCTCCAGTAGTAACATGGACCTTAAATATGAGGAATGAGTCAATCTTAAGCCACGGATGAGTGCATTCATCTATCCATGTACCCACTCATCAGTCTATATATATTGAATCTAGGAGGTTTTGGCAGCTGAGTGAAGAGTGCTTTGATGACCCACTTTTCAATTGCAGACTCACACTATTCTGTAGTTTCCCCTCTCTAGATGATGAACCTTTTTTTTTCTTTTTGAGGTAAGGTCTCACTCTAGTCCAGGCTGTCCTGGAACTCATTCTGTAGCTCCCAGCTGGCCTCGAACTCACAGTGATTCCCCTATACTCAGACTGAGTGCTGGGATTAATTGTATGCAACACTAAAGGTTGATGACTCTTTTTACTGTTGTGTAAGAGTGCAAGATCTGATATCAAAACATTCAGGTTCAAATCTTTGATAAGTTGTGTGACTGAAGTAGAGTCTCTCACTCAGCCAAGTTTCCTTATCTCTAAGTGAGAAATAAGCCCAACTTTGGGAAGTTACTATATGTACTGAATACAATTTATATAACTCTTGAACTGTTTCTTTTTCTCTTAATTCTTATAGGATGGTCATTCCCTAGAACAGGCACATGACATTCCTCTCTAAATGAGTTCTGTAGTGTTTATAACTGGAAGGTCTATAAAAAATGGAATATAACTCTATATTCTAAGCCCAATTACCCAGCAGGGCTCCTGGTTTTTTCACAATAGCTGCCTTTCAGGATTCTTAAGATGTGCGAATTTGAAGAGGTCTCAGAGCTCTCATTGAAACTCCTGCTTCATGCAAACCCATCTTGGGTTTCTCTCCCCAGCAATGCTGCATCTCCTTGACTGTGGTTTAGTGCATCCCTTACTCATGTTTAAACAGCTGCTCAACCAGCCTACATATGCAGTGGCAAACACTGGAGAGTCACACACATCACCCAATTATGTGGGTCAAAGCACGTTGCGTATCTTTGAGTCAGACACTTGTTTATAAACATGTTTTAATCTGATTTTCAGACATTTTAAATCTCTCACCAAAACTTTAAGATCATAAAACATTTAATTTTGGGAGTTGCAGGTTAATATGGCACCATGGTAGCCACACCTTAGAGGACAGTGGGGAGAAAAAGGCAGAAAAACAGGGAAACACATCCTTCTTCTGAAAACTGAAGGGGTACAAGAAAAATTCAACCTCAGCAGAAAAAGTATTCACACAAATAGCCAGAAGCTCTTCCAGAAGCACAGGTTCCAGTTGTGTGGCTGTAGCTCAAGCCACACCTCCAGGCAAGTCAGTGTCTTTTTAAAACAAGAACCAAGTGGTCATCTCAATTGATGAAGAGAAGGCATTTGACAAATGCAGCAGAACTTCATGATCAAAATGCTGGAGAGTCTAGGCATAGATGGCTTATACCTCAATATAATAAAGGCAATATACAAAACTCCTAAAGCCCAAATCATACTCAATGGGGAAAGACTCAAGGAGTTCCCACTTGAATCAGGAACATGACGGGTTATTTACTATCACCACTGCTCTTCAACATAGTGCTTGAAGTCCTAGCCCAAGCAATAAGACAAGAGAAAGACATAAAAGGGGTACAATTTTGAAAGGAAGATGTGAAAATATTCCTTTTTGCAGATGACATGATCCTATACATAACAGACCTGAAGAATAGTACCAGTAATTTCCTGAAGGTGATAAATTCCGTCAGCAAATTGGCAGGAGATAAAATTAACATGCAAAAATTAGTAGCCTTCCTGTATGAAAGTGACATTCATATAAAACAAAAAATCAGTAAGACTGTCCTGTTTTCAATAGCCTAAAAAAATCAAGGGAAACAAGCCAAGGCAGCATCTCACTGGAGCTGGGAACCGTGCAGGGAACCGGCAGCAGCAAAGCAGCAGGAGAGCTCTCCACACAGGAACAAGACCCACCAGCGACCAGACAGGGACCCCTCGCTGGAAACACTTCAGGGAACCAGTGACCAGCACCAGGAGCCTCCAGTGACCAGCACAGCAGATATACCACCGGTTTCAAGACCCAGCCAGCTAATGCCAGCCACAGACACAGGCAGCTCCAGCCACAGATGCAGCCCAGGGCAACCAGCCACACCTGGCAGCGTGAGCTACCAGACCTGAGGAAAAGGCAGTGACTGATAGCTTCTTCCCAGAGGTCAAAACAACACTCTTAAAAGTCTGGTGAGGGGTGCTTATGAGAGGTGTGGAGTATCAGAGGTGGAGGGGAGGAAGCGGTGCACTGAAACAAGACAGGCCCACTGCTAATTGGGCCAAGGAGAGCCTGGAGACCCTGCCCCCTAGTGGGGAAGGTCAGAATCCAGCTCTGCCGGCTGCAGGCTGGTGAACAGATCCTAGGCTCTTGGGACAGGGGCTCTTTGGCTGTGTCCAACTGCTGCAACCTAGTCAGGGGAGGGGGCCTGTATGGTGGCTCCAAGCCTAAGCAGTCAGATACAGGGGGCTCCAGTCTGGTAAAGAACTGATCCTGCCTGGGGACAGAACACCCCAGACAGGAGAGATCTCTGTTGAAGTTCAAACCTAGTGATAGTACCATTAGGGACAGAACACGCTGAACAGCACTTCCCAGGGGGCCTTGGTCCAATTCTAGCCAGAGACCAGCAGTTCAATGTCCAGCACCTGCCAGAGGAACAGGGGGATCTTAACAACCCAATCAGCTGGGATTCGGAGGGGAAAGAGGAACAAGTAGGTAAGCCCTGAACATCCCTGAGTCTCAGTAGCTACAAGAAAACTACAGAGAAGTTTTCTGATCTCTATACTATATTGCATACCAGACACCAACCCAAAAGGGCTGCCACACCCATACCCTCAGCAACTAACACATCTGAGTTTACAAAGATATCTCAAACTCAACTGGTACACAGAATACTCATCGCTTACCCAACAACACCTAGATTGACCATGAGTCAAGAATTTTATACCCTTATCCAAAAATGAGCAGAAACCAATGAAAAAAAATTCAAACTGGTACTTACCAGCCCAGGACCCCTAGTCCCACAATGGAAAAGGGAAGTGAAAATGAAGTGGAGATAACAAAAATAGAATCCCAAAATGAGAATAAAATAACACCTGATCACAATTGCAATGCGAGCATGAAGAAGGTAATGGCTGAAATGGAAATTATTAAAAAAAGAAGTAAATGAGATGAAGTTTACCAACACAAGCATAGACATCAGACTGAATTTAATGGAGAGAAACATGAGCAACTTCAAAAACACATTAAGTAAATTGAAGGTGAACCAACTACGGGAGGAACTAGACAATCAACTGATTAAGTTTGATGAGGACATAACCAAACTTAGAAACAATTTCCAGGAAACATTGGCAAAAACAAAACTAGACTGGATATTGAAACTCAACAGAAAATTGGGGACTATGAACAAAAATAGGGCAGAAACCAAAAATCAAACAGAGATTTTAAAACTCTCTTTGAATCTATCAGTCCCAGAGTTGATAATCTGGAGGACAGATTCTCAGAACTTGAAGACAAGACAGAAGGAATTAATAAGGATTTCATAGGTTTCAATAAATTCAAGAAATCATGTGAACAAAATATGAAGGATCTGTGGGATATCATAAAGAGACCAAATCTCAGGATCATGGGGATCCCAGACAGAGAAGAAACCCAGGTCAAAGGAATAAAAATATCTTCAATAGAATTATTCAAGAGAATTTTCCCAAGCTTACAAGAGAAATACTGGTCCAGATTCAAGGTGCCCACAGGACTCCAAACAGAGAGGGACAGAGAAGAAACTGTCCAAGACATATCTTAGTTAAAATGCCAAACATAGAGAGTAAAGATAAAGTGTTCAATGCAGCAAATGTGAAAAAACTCATCACTTATAAAGGCAGTTTCATCAGACTTACCTCAAACTTCTCATTAGAAACATCAAATTTCAGAAGGGCTTGGAACAATGCTCTTCTAGGCCTAAGGAAGTATGGCTGTCAACCTAGACTACTGTACTCAGCAAAGCTATCCTCATAATAGATGGAGAATTGAAAGTGTTCCATGAAATAAGCCAGCTCTATGATTATTTTAACAGAAAGCCAAACTTACAGAAGATACTACAAAAGATATTCCACACAGAAGAGACAAGCAATCTACCTAAGGAGAGTAATAGAGAACAAGCAAAGTAATCAAAATCAGTGTGCTAATAATAGCAGTACAGGCATCAACCACATAAACCCTCCAACATGTCAGGGCTTAAAGCAAATCTCACAGTTATAACTCTGAATGCAAATGGATTTAACTCTCTTATAAAAAGACACAGACTGGCATGGTGGATCAGAAAAATGCACCCTTCCATCTGCTGCCTTCAAGGAATGCACCTTACATCTAAAGACAGTAAGCTCCTTAGGGTAAAAGGATGGAAAATGATTTTCCAGGCATCTGGGAAAAAAAAGCAACTGGGTGTGACTACATTAATATCTGAAAAAAATAAACTTTAAACTAAAATCAATTAAAATGGTCACTTCTTACTCATCAAGGGAATAATCCAACAAGAGGATATCATTATCATAAATATGTATGTACCAAATGCAGGTTTACCACATTTCATAAAGCAAAATTTACTCAAAAACAAAACAGAAATGGACACTAATTCCATCACAGTAGGAAATATTAATATACCACTATCATTTCTAGACAGATCATCCAAACAGAAGGTCAGCAGGGAAATAATGCAGCTTAACAACACCATAGACCAGCTAGATATGACAGATCTAAATAGAACATTCCATCCCAAGGACACAGAATTTACATTATTCTCAGCAGCTCATGGAACTTACATTATTTTTAGCACCTTCTCCAAAATTGACCACAGGTCATAAAACACCCCTCAACAAATTCAGGAAGATTAAAGTAGCCCCCCCTGCATCATATCAGACCGTGGTGTATTAAAGCTAGAAATTAATAATGGGAGGAGAAGCAGAAACTATACCAACTATTGGTGACTGAACAATATGTTTTTAAACAATGAATGGGTCATTCAAGAAATCAAAAAGGGAATTGAAAATTTCATAGAAATAAATGAGAATGAAAACACAACTTACCAAAACCAGTGGGACACTATGAAGGCAATCCTGAGGGGGAAATTCATAGCGTTAAATGCCTTCATAGCAAAGACAGAGAGCTCTCAAATTAAAAACCTAACCATGCTAACTAAAGACATTGGAAAAACAGGAACAATCCAACTCTAGAAGCTCAAGGTGAAAAGAAGTAATTAGGATCAGAAATGAAGAAAACAATTAAAAATTAGATAAAGAGTTGTTTCTTTGAAAAAATAAATAAGATCGACAAACCATTCACTAATTAAATGAAAAACAGAGGCCAAAATCAACAAAATCAAAAATGAAAAGGGAGAGGTCACAACAGACCCCAAAGAAATTAGTAGAATCATCAGGTTATACTTCCAAAACCTCTACTCCACAAGATTGGAGAAACTGGAAGAAGGGGATGAATTCCTGGACACCTACCACCTACCAAAGCTTAGCCCAGAGCAGATGAAGCTGCTAAATAAACCTATCACATCCACAGAGATTGAAAATATAATCAAGAGCCTCCCCAAAAGGAAAAGTCCAGGACCAGATGAATTCTCAGCCGAATTATATAAAACCTTCTTCATAGAACTAAAACAACTCTTTCTGAAGCTTTTTCAAGCTATAGAAAAAAAATCGTCCTTAATCATCAGGGAAATGCAAATCAAAACTACAATGAGATTCTACCTTACTCCAGTCAGAATGAAAATCATAAAGAAATCCAACATCAATAGTTGCTGGTGAGGATGCTGGGGGGCGGGGAGGGAGGACAGGGGGAAGGAACCCTCATTCACTGCTGTTGGGATTGCAAACTCATTCAACCACTATGGAAAGCACTGTGGAAACTCCTGAACAGAATGGACATAGAACTAACAATGGACCCAGCTATCCCTCTACTAGGCATCTACCCTCAAGATGTCACACCTAAGGACAGAGACATCTGCTCAACTATGTTTATTGCAACTCAATTCATAATAGCCAAGAATTGGAATCAACCCAAATGCACATGCCTAGACTATTGGATCTCAAAGTTGTGGTACATTTACACTATGGAATTCTACTCAGTGGAAAGGAAAAATGACATAATGAAATTTAAAGAAAAGTGGACAGACTTGGAGCAGATCCTAGTGAACTCACACAAGAACAGAGAGTCAAACGCCGTATATTCTCCCTCATATGTGGTTCCTAATCAGGTTAAGTTTAAACTCTGTCAAACCTGTCAGGGGACATGAGAGACTGTGAAAGAGGTGGAAGGAATGGGGAGGGGTGAGGCAGGGAGGGACTTATACAATAAACTAAACCAATGATGAACTGAAATCATAAAATCCTTACTTTCATACAGTAAGCTCTCGATGAAGAAGTGGGCATCACCTGGTAAGAGGGGCCATGAATAGAAAGGGAGGCAGCCTAATCACATGAAAAATTGATCAAAACTGCAACTCCCTGTCCTAGTCATTGATTCCTTCCCACACTGAGCAGTTGATCAAAGAGACCCATAAGGACCCCAAAACAAGACAAGATTTTGTCAAAGCTCTTGAATCCCCACCCCAGGCCAAAGGTAAGATCATGCTGCTGAAGAAACCACAGAAAATCACCAAAATACACTAAGAGGCCATGCAAGATCCAGAATGGTGACCAGCCCCCAGATGGTAGCAAGTGCAGTGCTGGAAGGTGTTACATAAACTCCAGGGGAAACTGGTCAATGATATATGGAGAAAGCAGAGACCACTGATATAAAATGCAAACTGTTGCCATAAGAAGGCTGAACACACTGCCTTCTGGGAGAGAGCAGTGAGCCAAGAAGTGATCACTGGTGCAATAGAGGCACCAAAACCTGGGGAGCGTAATCAACAGCTTTCAAATTGGCCAAGAAATCCTCTTAGTGACAAGGAACCCTTAACTGGAATTGGGACTCAGGGAAAAATCCTACGGGAACCAAAAACTTGGGCTCCAAGGAGAAATTCCCATTACCAGAGTACTACAGAGAGGCTAATCCCAGTAGAATCTTGCCAAATTAGAAATGCGTATCTCATTTAACCTATACTGATCTCACTCTCTGATGGAGATTCCGTTTGTATTTTCCAGAAGACAGTGAGAGAGCTGGAGTCATTCCAACTCCACCAACGAGCCACAGGTGGATGACTGACATCCCAGCAAGAGATGAACCACCCCAGGCCTATCATGTAGGCCCTAAAAAAACCCCTTGAGAGTAGCAGGATAAGAAAGGGACCTATAGCCACAGCCAATCAGTCAACTCAGGATAAGTCAGTGTGACAGGCAGTGATTTCCAACACCACCCAAAAGCAGAAGTACTGAGACCCTTAAGATCTCAACAATAAATCAGACTTAAAACTCACACACCATGACTCAGGGTACCAAGTGGAAGAGGGGGTGAAAAGATTGTAAGAGCCATGGTGGGAGAGAATATCCAGAGACATTGCACCCCTTAGCAATAACACACAAAGGGGGAGTGCTGGCTGCTTCCTGTGCTATCTATAACCCCCTACCCCATAGATTGATTCAGTATACCCACTGAGGAGGATACCCAGTGGATTGGGGACAGGGAGGAGGGAAATGGGGATATCAACAAAATATTTGCTCATACAATCTATTTAATTTTGGATAATAAAGATATTGTTAATAAAATAAATCAAATACCTTGGAATAACACTAACCAAGGTTGTGAAAGATATGAATAATGAAAATATAAAAACACTCAAGAAGGAAATAGAGGATGATGTGAAAAGATCAAAAGATCTTCCATGCTCTTGGATAGGTAGAATTGATATTGTAAAAATGGTAATTCTTCCAAATACAATATACAGATTCAATGCCATGCCAATAAAAATGCCAGCTTCATTCTTTAGAAACATAGAAAAAATAATCTTAAAATTTATTTGGAATGGCAAAAGGCCATGGATAGCCAAAGCTATTCTTAGTAATAAAAACCTCCTCAGGTGGTATCACCATTCCTGCTCTAAAGATATACAGCAAAGCCATAGTAACAAAAATGGCATGGTACTGGCATAAAAAGAAACAGACAGACCATTGGAACAGAATTGAAGACCTGCTCCTAGTTTGATTAACTATAGTTGCCTTATCTTGTACAAAGGTGGCAATAATTTTCACTGTGTAAAGATAATATCTTCAACAAATGGTGCTGGACAAATTGGATAAGTACTTATAAAAAATGGAAACTAGACTCATGCCTCTCACCACGCTCAGAAATAAACTCTGAATGGACCAAAGACCTCAACGTAAGACCCCAAACTCTGTAAACCTTGGAAGAAAAAAAATAACAGGAACTCTCCACAAAATAGGAGTAGGGAAAACTTCCAGTGGCCCACAAAGAGCAATAATCACTTAACCGATGGGATCTCATCTAGCTAAAAAGCTTCTGTATAGACAAACATACTGTACTCAGAGCCAATAGATCACTATCAGACTGGGATATAATATTTGCCAGCTATAACATGCACACAGGTGTAATAACTAGAACTTACGACGAACTAAAAACATTAAATAATAAAAAGTCAAGCATCCCTCTCACAAAATGGGGCATTGATCTCAACAGAGAGTTCACAGAGGAGGAAACACAGATGGCCAATTCTCATTTAGGAAAATGTTCATCATCCTTAATCATCAGGGAAATACAAATCAAAGCAACAATTAGATTACAACTTGCTCCAGTCAGAATGGCAATCATTAAAAAATTCACCACCAATACACGCACAAAGATGTGGGGGAAAAGGAACTCTCATTCACTGCTGGTGCAATTGCAAACATGTCCAACCATTATAGAAAGCAGTGTGGAGTTTCCTGGACATGATGGATATAGAGCCCCCATGGATACAGCCATCCCTCTACTGCACATCTATCCTCAAGATTCCTCACCTCAGCTCTGAGACATTTGCTCAACCATTTTTATAGCAGTTCAATTCATAATAGCTAAGAATTGGAATCAACCTGAATACCCATCTCTGGACGAATGGATATCAAAATTGTGGTGTATTTACAATATGGAATTCTTCTCAGCTGAAAGGAAAAATGAAATTGAGGAAGCTGTGGGCATCACCAGATTAGAGGGGCCATAAATAGAATGAAAGGAAGCCTAACAGCAGGAAAATTTGCTCTGGCCTGTAACTTCCTGTCACAGTCATTGGTTACTTCCTACACTGAGCTGTTGATCACAGAGACCCATGAGGTCCCCAAAATGAGACAGGCTTTTGTCAAAGCTCTTGAATACCTTCCCCATGCCAAAGGTAAGATCCTCTTGCTGAAGTTACCACAGAGTGTCATCACAACACCAAGAGACACTCTATATCCAGAATGGTAACCAGCTCCCAGATGGTAGCATGTGTAGGGCTGGAAAGTGTTACATGAGCTGTCAGGGGATATTGGTCAATGGCATTTGGAGAAAGCAGAGACCAATGATATATACTACAGACTGATGTCACAAGAATGCTTAACACACTCTTATATTGAAGAGATCAGCAAGTTAAAAGTGCTCATCTGTCCAATAGTGGTGCTAAACCTAGGAGGGCAATCAATGGCTTACTGATTGTCTAAGAGAGCCACTCAGTGGCACAGAACGCTTAACTGGAACTGGGATACATTGTAAAATTTTATGAGGACCAAGAACCCAGAATCCAAGTGGAAAATTCCCACTACCAGATTTCTACAGAGGCTACACCCATTAGAATCTTGCCAAATCAACAATATTTGTCGCATTTAACCTATACTGATCTCATTCTCCATTGGAGATTCTGTTTGTATTTTTCAGAAGGCAGTAAGAACCATGGACAGCCCAATTCCACTAATAAGACATGGGATGATGGCTGACATCTTGGCAGGATATGAACCACACCCTATCATATAGGGTCCAAACGAAACCTATGAGAAAGTCGTGAGATAAACAAGAGACCTATCGTCACAGCAAGTCAGATAACCCATGACTGGTGAATGGAGACAGGCACAATCCAAAGTAGAAGTCCAGAGACACTTAAGATCTCAACAATAAAGCAGACTTAAAACTCACCTACCATGACTCAGGGAGCTGAGCAGAAGGGTCAAAAAGATTGTAATAGCCATGGTCGGGGGAGAATATCCAAAGTCATTGCCCCATATCAGGAACAATAATGACAACAATGAGAGAGAGAGAGAGAGAGAGAGAGAGAGAGAGAGAGAGAGAGAGAGAGAGAGAGAGAGAGAGAGAAAGAAAACTTGCTGCCTCTTATATAATTCATAACCCCATATGACATGGACAGATCCAGTATACCCACTGAGGAGGGCCCCAGCAGGTTGGAGACAGGGAGGAATGAAATGGGGGTACCAACACAAGATTTGCTCATACCATGTATCAAATTATTGACAATATGTTAATAAAAGAATCAGTGAACTCAAAAAACCATTTAATTCTGAATAATATTCTTAATTATTCATAGTTATTATGAAAAATAAAATGAGCATTGATGTCAATTTTAATCAAAATTGGAACCAGCAGTAGAGTTGGAAATTTCACCATGGTTGGCAATTTCACAGAGGTTACATTGGGAAAACTGGAGATTCCTTAAAGATCTTATATACTAATTCTTATACAACTTCTATACCTCTTTCTGGGCTGTGTGATTGTGAGCAAATATTCTCTCAGAGCTTTATTTACATCTTGCCTTCTACTGAGAGGCAGCCTTCCTGTAAACGTCCTCAGAGACCCACCCAAGATTACTAAAAAGGTCAAGTTGACAACAAAACCTAACCATCACAATAATCTTTAGGTTTGTTTTTTGTTTTTTTTGTCACCACAGTCTTTTTGCTTCGGAATATGAAATTGGTCTCTGTCTCTAGCTATAGACACAGACTTTTAGTAAGCATCGCTTGAAGACTCTCTTGCTCCAATGGAACTGATCCGCTTGTTCTCTGAACATCTGCCTTTCCATGTCCCCCGAACATTGTCTCTTATTTCTGAAAGCCATTGACTTTCCCACTAACCTAAAGAAAAACAGATCACCTTTTAAGTTTCTGCTCCTGCCTACCACTCATGATCCCTCTCCCCACTAGGCCTCCAATTACACTTGCCTTGCACATGGCCTCCCAAAGACTGTAAGCTCTATGAAAGCAAGCATGCAGTCTTTGTAGATGAAGAACCTTTCAAGAAGCCTATTACATGGTCAAAGTTCCAGTATGCTTTTTTGGTCAAATGACTGGGTTCACATCAATTCAGCTAGGAGCAGAAGCTAGTGGGGGAGTTATTCTGCAACAGGTGGGACCTCTGAAACACCCTCGTCACACTCAAGCTGGAGGCATCCAACCACCTGCATTCACACAAAAGGTAAACTTGGCATTGATTTCTTGCCACCCTTCCTTTCTCAGTCTCCACACTCTCCTCTCCTACCTGCTGCATGGCAGAAGACTTTGTTCCACCTACCCATGGATGGCAAAGGCTAAATTGACAGAAAAGGCAACTTTTAGAGCTTTGTGAAACTTCTATGCTATTTGTTGCTGTACTTTCTAGAGCCACATTGTCCATTTCTGTTTTTCATTCTCTGAAATACATTCATTGAGACAGCTCCTGGGCACAAAACCAAAAACAGTTTCACGACGCCAGAGAATTAAAACAGCACCAACCCAATTTTCAGTCGCAGCAACTAAATGGATCTCATTTAATTGCAGGCTATGAACTGGACGATGGAAAATTAACTCTTGCCTTTTTGACGTCCTCAGATTTATGAAGCTACCAAACTGATGTCTGTCTAAATTTTTAATAGTCTAACCCCTTACTCAAAGTCAGCCAAATCATAGCACATATCTTTGAAAACACATCTATAGGAATTTTCCTTTGAGAATTTGGGGAGTTTTAAAAATTCTTTAGACGTCACTTATGGTAGTCCAAAATGGGGACAAAGAAATCTTTTGCTTTAGGAGACTGAAGTAAAAATAGAAGAAAGTCAGCATGGCCACAAAGTGATTTTTAGATGACATTTAAATGTCCTCTTTCTGACAAGCAACTCATTGATAATTTCCGGAAATGGATTACTCTTGTTTTTTAAGAATCACATGTTCTCTCTACTGAAAAAGTTGGACACTTTAATTCTTGCTTTTGACTATGAGTTTCACCCCTAAGGGCAGAGGGACATGATTTGTTTTGTTTTGCTTTTGAGACAGAGTCTTGCTATGTAGCTCAGGTTGGCCATGAACAGGTGACTATCCAAGTGCTTGGTTATAGGCATGAACTGTGAGATCTGGCTATAACTCTGGTTCATAGTCCTTACTCAGATTAGAATGTCCTTTAAACTGGTGCCCACATACCAGTGATTCTAAAGCATAGCCAGGCAGTAAGACCAAGGCAGTAACCTGCCAATTAACAAGCTGTAATTGATATGCTTCCATCTAAACACAGTGGAACAGGAATGTTCCTAATAACCATCATTACATAGCCCCAGCTTAGAAACCACCCAGATATATATCCCATGGAATGGATAGTTAGATTGTAACATACAAGGCAATAAACTATAACTATGAAAATAACCAAGTCACTTTTTTTTTTTTACCAAAAAGCACAGATGAGCTTCATCATGTTATGTAAGAGAAGCCAGACACAGACAAACAGACAGTCTGACCAGTGGAATAGAATTGAAGACCCAGCCTTTAATGCAAGTAACTTCAACTACTTGGTCTTTGACAAGGGAGCCAACCATGTATGCTGGGCTAAAGATAGCATCTTCAACAAATGGTGCTGGACAAATTGGATAAACACGTGTAAAAAAAATGAAATTAGATCCACTCCTTTCACCATGTCCTAAAATGAAATCCAAATGGATCAGAGACCTCAATATTAACCATACAACCCTAAACACCCTGGAAGAAAAAATAGGAGGAACCCTACATGAGATAGGAGTAGAGAATAAGTTCCTGAGCAAATCTCCAGTAGCCCAGGAAGTCCAACAGTCACTTAACCAATGGGACCTGATCAGGCTCAAAAGCTTCTGTACAGACAAAAACATTGTTCGCAGAGTCAATAGACTCCCTTCAAACTGGGAGATGATTTTTGCCAGCTACAGCTCAGACAGAGGCCTAATTTCCAGAACCTACAGAGAACTCAAAAAAATTAATAACAAAAACTCAATCTACTCCCTCACAAAATGGGCACCGATCTCAACAGAGAATTCACAGAGGAAGAACCTCGTATGGCCTTTACACACCTGAGAAAGTGATCAGCATCCTTAAGCATCAGGGAAATGCAAATAAAAACCACAAAGAGATTCCACCTTACCCCAGTCAGAATGGCAATCATAAAAAAAAAAAAAACAAGAATTATTGCTGGTGAGGATGCGGAGCAAAAGGAACCCTTATTCACTGCTGGTGGTATTGCAAACTTGTTCAACCGCTTTGGAAAGCACTGTGGAGACTCATCAGCGGAATGAATATAGAACTACCAATGGACTCAGCTATCCCTCTACTAGGCATCTACCTGTAAGATGCCACTTCTCAGAAGAGAGACATTTGTTCAACTATGTTTATAGCAGCTCAATTCATAATAGCAAAGAATTGGAATCAACCAAAATTCCCCTCTATGGTGGAATGGATAACAAAACTCTGGTATATTTTACACCATGGAATTCTATCCAGCTGAAAGGAAGAATGACATATCAAAATTTAGGGAAAAATGGTCTGGCTTAGAGCAGATCCTACTACGTGATCTCTCAAAAGAACAGAGGGTCAAACACCGCATATTCTCCCTCATATGTGGTACTTAACCAGGTTAACCGTAATCTCTACGCAGACTAGTAGAAAGAAGTGAGAGGTCATGAATGAGGGGTAAGGGATGGGGGGAGGGGAATGGCTTAAACATGAGGCTAAACCAAATTGGGTTCAAAATCATAAAATCCTCATGAGCATAATGTAACATATTGAGCAAGTAGTGGGCATTGACTGGTAAGAGGGGCCATGAGTAGTAGGGGAGAGAGTCTAAGCCTGTGAATAATTGATCAGTCTGACAACCCCAGGTCCCAGCCACCGGTTCCTTCCCTCACTGAGCTGTTGACCAAAGTGACCCATGAGGCTCCAAAAACAAGACAGAATTCTGTCAAAGCTCTTGAGAGGCCTCCCCAGGCCTGAGGCAAAACCCCGTTGCTGAAGAAACCACAGAATGCCATTGATCAGCATCAAGAGACCTGTTGACATCCGGAATGGTAACCAGCCCCCAGATGGCAGTTAGTACAGTGCTGGAAGGCACTGCATAAGCTGCCAGGGAAAGCTGGTCAACGACAGTGGGAGCGAACAGAAACCACTGGCATGAAACACAGCCTGCTGCCATGAGTAGGCTGACCACACCTCCTACTGGGAGAGAGCAGTGAATCAAGTAAGGAGCACTTGTGCAACGGAGGAGCCTGGGCCTGGGGGAGACAAGCAACAGCTTTTAAATTTGGCCAAATATTCCACTTAGTGAGGGGGAGCCCTTAACTGGAACTGGGGATTTAGGGCAATATGCACCAGAGCCCGGACTCGGGCTCCCAAGAAAAGATGCACTATGGGAGTGATTGATGGAGAGGCTACAAAAAATAGAACCTAGGTAATCCAGCATTGTGTGTATCTGTGATCTATACTGATCTCACTCTCCGATGGAGATTGTATTTATATTTTTCAGAATGCAGCGAGAGAGCTATGGTCCATCTAACCATACCAACTGACCGTAGGCCGATAGCTGAGTTCCTGGCAAGAGATGAGCCACCCCAGTCATACCATGGAGGACCTATATGGAACCCCACAGAGAATGATGGGATGAGCAAAGGACCCACAGCCACAGCCATTCAATCAACACAGGATAACCAAGTGAGACAGAAACCAACGATTTTTGACACAAAGATCCCTAAGTTCTCAACATTAAAGTAGCCTTAATACTCACCCATCAGCAGAAGAGGGGGTGGAAAGATTGTAGGAGCCATGGTGGGGGAGAATACCCAAGAGGCATGATGCCCCTGAATAACAACATACTAGGGTCAGAAGAACTTGGCTGAATACTAGGCTATCCATGGTTCCCTGCCCCAAAGAGTGATCCAGACTATCCACAAAGGAGGATATCCAGCTGATTGGGGATGGGGAAGAGGGGCATTGGGGAACTGGGGATAACAACTCATTGTTTGCCCACTAAATAATGTAACTCATTATGAACAATAAAAAAAATTTTTAAAAAGGAGAAGCCAGACATAAAAAATATATTCTTTGATTCTAGTTTCATATATTCATACATAGGCAAGTTTAGTCTATAATTCATTGACATATTTACAGACAGAATCTTACTATGTAGTTCAGGTTGACCTTGAACTCAGTATATAGTCTATAATGGCTTTGATCTCACAATCCTTTTGCTCAGCCTCCCAAACATAATCTATGGGTGCAGCTGGAGAGATGTTAAAGGCTCTTGCTTGCATGAGTTATCTATGGGTTAGTAAATCAGTATATTGATTAAATTTAGGGAGGAAGATGAGGATAATGATTGGGAATGAAGAAAAGAGAAATATTTCATGAGCTTTATTTTGAAACCTTGTCATAAATTAAAGGCTAAAGGTTATACAAAACAAAATAAAATATTTTTATCATTTCAGTATGTTCTAAAATGTATACATTAAAATAATTAAATAGGATCACCTATACTACCAAACAATGCAATTATTTGAAGTAAGATGTTTGGTTAAAAATAAGAATTAGATTTTATAGTAACATTTATCACTGTGACTCTTAATTTTCTACTTGTTCATGATCTTTTCATATAATATAATTTTTTGAGACAGACATATTGAAGATAAAGTTTTTGAAGTTAGTATAGTAACCTCAGTAAATGAGATCCAAGATGATTCTGTTACTTTGTCTCTAAAACATCTAGAATGTGGCAAAAAGCCACTTAATAATTTTCAAATAATTTTAATATCTCATAGATTTATATGTTAATATAACCTCAACAGCATTAACACAGGATTATTTTAAACTCTCTGAAGGTTTTAAAGGTCTCTACTAAGTTGATGAGTTGAAATATTTTATTGAAGACTGGACTGAATTATTTAATTCACTTACAAGTTAATATTTTCTGATTTTTAACAGTAACCGATTTATAATAGGAAAGCTAAAAGTAACAGAAGAATTGAAAACACTCATAATTCAACCACTTGAAGGAAAGAATTTATAAAACTGTTGTATAATTCTCTAAGAAGGAGGAAGGATGCATACATGCATGCTTTTAAACAAAATTTGCCACACAGCTCGACTTTCACTTTTTCCATATAGTTGGCATATGCATTTTCCTAAGTCCTAATTTTTGGCAGAGCTATGGATTTGAAAGGCCAACTTCTTTAAACTCTTTTGTTGGATGTTTAGGTTATTTCTACTTTCTTCTTGCTTCCATAAGATGGTAAGGGTGGATTGAATCATGCTTGGTGGAAAAAACAGGCTGAAGACTTAGGACAGGACTGGTAGAGGTGGGGAGTCTTCATAGCCAAGTATTGCTATGGCTTAGTTTCAGTCTATTTGCTATTTTTCTCTTCCTCTTCTTCTTTTCCCTCTTCTCCTCCCTATCCTTCTCTCTCTCTTGCTCTCACTCCCCCTTCTCCACACCAGTCACACTACTTCTCTCATGTCCACTAATACACCCAGTTGTCTGGGGCAGGGGAGATGGCTCAGCAGTTAAAGGTACTTGTTGCAAAGCCTGCCAGTCCAGGCTGAATTCCCTAGAACCCACATAAAGTCAGATGCACAGTGGCTCATGCATCTGGAGTTTGATTGCAAGCGGCTAGAAGCCCAGGAGCCCCCAAAATTTACTATCTCTCTCTCCTCTCCCTCCCCCTCTTTCAAATAAATAAATAAAAATATGGAAAGACTCTAGAACCCAATCTACCAGGTTGTTTCCTACCTTCAGGAATTTTGGGGGCCTCCTACCTGGATTTTTCTCTCCTGCCATCCAGCGATTCCTCCAATTTCTTAAGGTGTTCATTCAAATATTGCCTTTCTGGTGGGATCTTCTCTGGCCACCCCATCTAGCATTGTACACACAAAATCCCAATTGCTCTCTCACCTCACAACATTTAATTGTTATCCCCTTAGCATTTATCATTATTGTCAACCTATGATAACCACAGAGAGAGTGACTTTCCAAAGAAATTATTTCATTTGGGAATGTCTCAGGGGATTGTAATCCAAGATAGGTGTGCTATGATGGATCCTGGGCATATACGGAGAGGTTGAGACAAGGGGAAAATTTAAAGGTAAAAAAGAAAGGACATGTAACTTGCTTTGCAACAAAAGTTCAAAGATGGCAATGTTGAACATTTTGTCACAATAACAAACTACCTGAGCAAACAACTTAAAGGAGGAAACATTTATCGGTCTCATAGTTTCAGAGGTTTCAGTCCCTCATGGAGGAGAGAGCATGAGTCTCGCTTCATGATGGCTGGGAAGAGGAGAGAATTCTGTGCTAGTTGGTGTCTTCCTTCTTCCCCTTATATTCCATCTTAACTTTCTGCCTGTGTCACCTTTCCCTTTACTCATCTCTGGAAATGTCCCCATAATAGATCTAGAGGTATGATTAACTAATCTCCTAGGCATCTCTCAATCCAATCAAATTGACAATCAGGATTAGCTATCACACAGGGACTTATCACAGGCAGCAATGAGTCTGGGGCATTGACTAGCAGAGAGCACTATGGTTTGAATATGGTTAAGCTTGTCTGTCCAAAAGCCCAGGTGCTGGAGGCTTGGTTCCCAGGGTGGTGGTATAGGAAGGAATCAGAGGACTTCTCTCTCTCTCTCTGGCTTTCTGTTTCACAAGGTGATATTCCTCTCTTATACAAACTCCACACTGATAGAATGCAGGCAGGAGTGCCTTCCAGTGGAGCCCAGCCAAGGCCAGTGCTGTGCCCTTGAATGTGCAAAACTGTGAGCTAAACAAACTTCTTTTCGTTGTAAAGTTAGAGTGCCTTGTAAATTTTTCTGTAGTACTGAAAAGGAGACTAATACAGAGAGCCAGCAAAGAAGCAACCATGACTGTAAAGTTGTAGTTTAGTAAGGCTACTTGCGAGGTTATGGTTAGGATTGGCTGTTCCTTGAAAAAATATCTTCACAGAAGTCACCTTCACTGTAAGGTTGTTGTTTTGACAGACTTCTTGGTGATAATTCCTATTATCAGGCAAATATGCACAAGGTTCCCTAGGCCCTTCTGTGGCCTTCCAACTCCATTTTATCAAGGTTTGATGTAAATAATTCCATTTTGATTTGGACAGTGCTGACACTATCACAATTTGAATTTCATTTAATGTTTTTATTGGTCTTTCCTACTGGTACATTAGCAATAAGAAAGTGTGGGGGTTTGCCTCTTTGACTCACCACTTCATCCTCAATGTCTGGACTATGCCTATGTAATTTTCTCAGAGCTCCCCAGTTAGCAACAGGTAAAGCACTGACATCCTAAATATGCCAGAATATTTGTTGAAAGAATCAATGGCTCAACATCACTCTCACCACCATCATCAACAGCTCTTCTCACCAGGAATCTTCTATTGAATATCTAAGCTGTATGGAAACTTATAGTCCAGTCAGAGTAAGCAGATATATAGTTTTTGCATACTCTATTATTTAAGATGACCCCATAATGTATCCTTGGAGATAGATCAAATCATCTAATGAAGTCAAAGCGTTGGTCTCTTTATGTTACTGGAGATAACAGCTAGACAATAAGCTTGAAAAACTACTTAAAGTATATAATGAACCAGATTAAAATAACCCAAAGTAGATTTGTAAAGGGAAAGGAAGCACAGGATTAAGAAATCTCATCATCTTCCCAATCCTTGCAAAATGCATTGATTAATTTTTTAAGGCGACAGTTTTATCTTTCTTATCTGAAAGAACAAGACAACTTAACCTTTTCAGCTACAGCAACTTCGACAAGCTCCAGTGTTGAAGTGATCCAAAGAATACACTTTCTTTGTTCTTTCTCCTGCTCTAAGGAAGAAATACTGGTAAAAAAAAAAAAAACCAGTTGCCAGCTCCATTGTGATCATGTGATAGATGTCCATCTGCAGAGGTTCCCTGCTCTGCTTAAGGATCCTGGAATACCACAGTTCATGGCTGGTCTCAGGATCCCTGATGATTGAGGGCCCCGAAGAGCATTTGCTCATGTGCATTGAATCTGTGCATATTTGTTGCATTAGAAATTAAAACTAAGACATTTCAAAAACCCTTGAAATGCATATATCCAAATTTTTGTAAAATAGCCTTAATAAAACTAACACATGAATATTAATACATAATTTTAGGAAAAAATGAATACTTTTCCAAAGAAGGAAAAATACAGTGAAAAGAGGAGCACTGTCACATTTTTGCTAAACTCTTTAGTGACTGCTTTAATAAAAGGTAGCTGGATTTTTGTATTTTCTACTTAATTCAGTCTGCTGTATGGTCCCTGAGTAACTCCAATGTCTGTTCATGAGGGAATGCCTAATAAATTGTTGGTATTCTTTGTAACTTTTCTTTCATTCTGCTATGATCGGCACTGGATCTGTCTTTCCAAATGTCCTTCTTGATACTTCATTAGGTGTTGTCAAATCTGAAGGTGAGCTTCCCTAGCTGGAGGTTTAGAGAAGGTTTTGTGGTGTGGAAGCAGGAATTGAAGAATAAATGTGAACTTGCCAAGACAGGGTAGAAGAAAGGGCAGGAAACCACGAGAATGAATGCCAGAGTGTCTCTGTGAAGGGGGGCAGGGAAGCGCCCTGCTAAGGAGTCTGGGTTCCTCCTGAAGGCA
This sequence comes from Zapus hudsonius, assembly GCA_004024765.1. Lineage (NCBI taxonomy): Eukaryota > Metazoa > Chordata > Mammalia > Rodentia > Dipodidae > Zapus > Zapus hudsonius. Next base: position 34,848 of record PVHP010009027.1, read on the forward strand.
AGAAGAAACTGGAAAATGACAGGGAGACTAGCTTGGTGTATTGGTCAGGGTTCTACAGGAACAGAACTGACAGAACAAATAGGTATTAAAAGGGGATCTATTGGATTAGTTTACTAGATATGGGCCGGGCAGTCCAACAATAGCTATCCTCAGGCTAGAGAGTCGGAGAACCAGGCAGCTGCTCAGTCTGTGAGACTGGATGCAGGCTGGATTCCAATGTCCTCAGAGGCCAGCAGAATGGCAGATGCATGCAGAAGCAAGTAGCAAGAGGAGCCAGACACAAAGCATGCACTGGTGGGTAGCATGGGTGGCTGGCATGGTTTGATCCAGGTGTCCCCCACAAACAGATGAATGTGTTCGATCCTCAGCTGATGGCAGTTTGGGTTTTACAACCTCACTGGAGCTGTGTTGTTGGGGACATGCTTATGGGGGTTATAAGCCAGCTTCCCCTTGCCAGTGTTTGGCACACTTTCCTGCCTCTGTTTGCAGTGCTGTGGCGAAGGTGATGTCCACCCCTCTGCTCATGCCATCATTTTCCCTGCCATGATGGAGTCTTCCCTGAAGTCAGTAAGCCTAATAAACCCATTCCTCCTCCACAAACCGCTTTTGCTTGGGTTCCTTTTGTGCAGCAACTAGAAAGCTGACTGCAACAGTGGCCCAACAAAAGCACATTCTCCCGGAACTCTCTTAGGTACAGTCCCTCCCAGGAAGGGCCACCCCCACTCTAGAGAAAGGATTTTCTTCCTCTCTCAGTTAACTCTTCCCAGAAATGCCCTCACAGACCTGCCCAAGAGGCACATCTCTTACTTGATTCCTCATCTGATCAGGTTGACGATCACACTTGGGAAGAAGGAATAGTAAATGGCAGAAGAAAGAGGGTCAAAGGACACAGACACTGACTAGGTGATGAAGTGTAGGAGAGTGGAAAGGACAGCTTATCCATCCATTCACTCAGTCTACATCTGCTGAGTAATGACACTAACTGATTGCTTCTGTTTACTTGTTATTAAAGTGAGTGCTGTTTGTAAAAATGAAGCCTGGAGGAAGGAGCTTGTTTGTAGCCTAGATGAGCAGTAATACTTTGAAACAACTCCAGGAGCTGGGCATTACTGAAAGCCTTACAGGGATGGGATGGATGGACAGCTCACAGTTGTCCATGGATTTTCAAGCTTGGATTAGTTACAGGACAAGCTAATCTATTTTGGGGGGAATTATCAGAGTCAGCTAAGAAAATCAAAGAAAAAGCAAACTATGCATGCTGATGAGACTGATCTGGGCTATAGAGATGGCTCAGTGATTAAAGATGATTCCTTGCAAAGCCTGATGGCCAGGGATTGATTTCCTGATACCCATGTGGAGCAAGGTGCACAAAGTGGTGTGAATATGAACTTCTGTTTGCAGTGGCAGGAGGCCCTAGTAACCCATCTCTTTCTCTCTCTCCCCACCCCATCCCCTTTCTCTTCCTGCTTGAAATAAATAATTAATGAAATATTTTAAAACCTGATTGATTGTAGGTTCTCAATTTAAGACAATATATTGAGGTGTAATTCATGCAACAAAATATTAACTATTAGTGGTATGTAGTGCATTGACAATGTTGCATCACTTCTATCTAGTTCCAAGGTATTTAATCACCTCTAAAGGAAATTCTGTAACTAGTAAAGTAGTCATTCCCTATTCATCTTTCCTCCAAGCCCTGAGCACCATAATTCTACTCTCTCTCTCTCTCTCTCTCTCTCTCTCTCTCTCTCTCTCTCTCTCTCTCTTTCTCTCTCTCTCTCTCTCTGGATTTCCGTATTTTAGATATTTCATATAAGCAGGATCATAGAGTCCTTGGGGACTGGAATCACTCATTTTGCAGTTATTTCCAGGACCATCCTTATAGCATGTGTCAATGCTTTATTCCTTTTTACAAGCAAGCAACATTGCATTTCATGCAAACACTTTTCAGTGAACAAGGGTAATTCTCCAAATTCTGTTTAGTTTCCTTTATTTTTTAATTATTATTTATGGTTAAGTTTCATGGGTAGCTGGATTTGCATTTTGACCAGTTTCTTTTATAATCAATGGGAAAGGTAGGCTTTAGGCTTTAATGGACTTGCTCCATTTGGCCTACCAGAAGACTAAAGCAGCTTTCCTTTCTTCCTTTGTTCCTTTATTCCTTCCTACCTACCTTCCTTCTTCCTTTCTTCTCTTTTCCCTCTCTCTTTTTTTCAAGGCAGGGTCTCCCTCTAGCCCAGGTTAACTTGGAATTCACTGTGTAGTCCCAGGCTGGCCTCAAACTCATAAGGCAGCTTTCTGAAGCAAGGCTAGGAACCATTAGACTCAAGGGTTAGATAGATGGTGAGTGAAGACATTGACATGAGATAGGAATCTGCCTGGAGAATGTCTGGAAGTCAGGTGCCAAAGTTTTTAATGAGTAGAGACAATGGCCTGGATAGAAGAAGGTGACAGTGGTGAAGGAGGCACAAAAATGTCCAGCTCACAGGAGTTGTTCAAAGTGACCAGGTGGTAGTCATAGAATCTTAATGGAAGGACATACGTGCAGGACCCTTCACCTTGGAAGAAGTTTTAATAATTCATCTGCTTTCTGCTAGAGGATGTCTTTACTATGAGAGGAATTTGAAGAGACTTTACTGGAGTGAAGTTTCAGGTAGAGAATATGTTGAGTAAAGGAAGGGAAAGATAATTTTGTGAGACTAAAATCATGTTGCACACAACATTATACTTAGCAACCAGAATATTTTATTAATTAATTGACTGATTGATTTGCAAGCAGAGAGAGAGAGAGAGAGAAAGAGAGAGAGAGAGGGGAGAGAGATAGAAGAGAAATAGAGAAAGAATGGGTACACCAGGGCCTCTAGCCACTGCAAATTAAGTACAGATGAATGCACCACTTTGTGCATTTGTCTTATGTGGGTACTGGGGAATTGAACTGAGACTGTTAGGCTTTTCAAGTAAGCACCTTAACCGCTGAGCCATCTTTCCAGCTGAGTAACCAGAATATTACTGTACAAAGGCAGCATACTGTGGCATGGGAGAATGCACGCCTTGGCATAGAAGTAGAATTGGTGCCAATCCCAGACACACCATCTGAGCTGTGTGTGAACTTAGACAAGTTATTTAACCTCCTGAGTCTCAGCTGCCTCTTCTATAAAATGGAGATAATAATAAAGGTTGTGAGGATTAAATGACACTGAGCAAAGAGATTAGTACAGTATCAGCCAACACAAACAAGTACTTGATAAACCATAGCTATCTAAATAATACTCTTGAGATCAAATATTTAAGCAGTGACTCTTGAGTCTTCTGACTCTGATTCTTTATTTGGGAGGCAGCCCAGGGCTGGGACGGTCTGATGAGCTGAAGTAAATGGGCCAGTAAGTTTCTCCTGGATATGGCCTATACTGGACAGTCTACACTTGCAGATCCATCTCTTTGTATGTAACGTATTGTCCCAGCAAAAACTAAAGAACCAAATGCTTCTAAAAGAGATAATACACAGAAGCTTATGTGCAACATTAAGTGTTGGGCTCTGTGTAAAAAGAAGTTTTATGCATCTTGTTTAATCCACACACTGATACCTGACATAAGAGTTCTTTTTAAAAAGTTATTTTTATCATTGCATGTGTAAATGTGTGGTTGGTGTGTGTACGCATGTGGCGGCCAGAGGCTGACCCTGGGCTGGGCATACCTACAAATCTGCTAGAGATCTGAACTCCAGGTTCTCAAGCTTATAGGGCAAGCACCTTACTGAGTGAACCATCTCCCCATCCCTGGAAGTTTTTTTTCTAGGTTCCACTTGAGGAAATTGAGGTATGGAGAAATGAAGGGATTTTTTTTTTCAAGATCTCAGAGATAGTTGGGACACTTGGTGCCATGTCATTGGGATTAGTGTAGACTCCTACTCAACACCCGATTCATTTTCTTTTGTACCATAGTTAGTGGCCTCTGAGCAATATTTAGATACTTAGTTGGATAAGGTAGTAAAATGTGTGTATGTACGATGTCTAGTTCTCACCCAGTCACTGTCTAAGTATCTTCAAGTTGTTCATTAGCCAACAGTCGTGGTGTTTGTCTCTCTGAGAGAGGTGACACATTGTTAGGCTTTGTCTTTGTTGGTCTTCTGGGAGGACCAGTAAGAAAAAATAAAGCTTCCTTGATTAAAGTAACCTCATTGGGGAGAATGACTTGAAGCCTTTTGCAGCCATGCATTAAGGACCTCCTAAAAGAGAGAGGTCAGACTTCAAATGGCTTTGATAATCCCTATCATCTCTCTTCCTTGGAGTCTGAATGCTTGTTCTCTTTTCATTTCTAATTCTTTCTTCTTTTTAAAAACCACTTCCCCATCTGTCAGCTCATTCTGTTTAATTTCTCCCCATGTCTAGCAATTGTCACTCCCCATATGTCCACATAAAATCTACCATCTAAGAAGAAGAAAAAAAACTAATCAAAAAACAAAACCAGAAAATAAGACTCAACACTAAAATTTAATTTGGAGTTAACACTTCCACCCCCAGACCAAATATGTTCATGGCCACCAGATTTATATTCTGGCTGGAAGTAACTAAAAATGTAAACAAAGTATAGGAAATAATTGTTTTCACACTACAACATCCCAATCAACAGAAGTCAGTGATCACTAACATCCAGAAACTAAATGAAGCAGTCCCTGCAATTGCCCAGCTTACTGACTGAACATGGAGAGGAGTTTCTGAACTGTGAGGTCAGTAATTTAGTTAGGCTGCCACATTTCACATCGGGTGTAGAAGAAAAATATCTGGGGTTGGAGACATTAACAAGGAAAATGATGAGAGGCAACAATACAGAGGGTCACACTGAGCCTGCTCTCAAGAGCCCTGTGGAAGACCTCCTAACTGCCATGCCACTTGGTAGAACTCCAAGAGTCTCGCCTTATTACTTAGGAAAAAATATTTCTGCATTGTTCCTCTGGTCCTAAGTAAAATGCTTAAAAGTAAGACCTGAAAGGTTCAGCTATTTCCAAATAACCATGTTCCTGAACAAGAATCAAAAATGGTTCAGTAAAGTGCTTGCTGTGCAAGTGTCAGTACCTGTGGTAATTTGAATGAAAAATGTCCCCATAGCCTTACGTGTTTGATTAAGCCTCCTACTAAGTCCCCACTTGTTGGGGTCTTTGGGAGGTGGAGCCTTTCTGGAGGTGGTATGTCACTGGGTGGGAGGGTAGGGGAGGTGAAGGGGCAGGCCTTAAGGTTTATTAGTCAAGCCCACTGGGTGCTCAGAACTAGTTAGCTCTGGCTGTGCCTGGAAGCTTTCAGGCCAGCTAGCCTAGTCGTCAGCAATGAAGGAGACCCTGCCTCAAACAAGGTGGAAGATGAGGACTGACATTTGAAGTTGTCCTCTGATCTCCACATGTATGTGTGGCATGCACACGACTGTACTCACACACAAACACTCACGCCATATGCATACCCACAAAGAAGACTGCAATAGGAATATAAAAGTATCTAGCACTGTACAGTGAAAATGCATATTTGGCACTAATAAAAATTACAAGGCATTGAAGTAGCAGGAAAATACAACTTGTAGTAAGGGGGAAATCAATCAATTATAATTGTGTAAAAATATGTAAATGACAGAATTGGTAGGTAAGAATATTAAAAGGGTTATTATAATAGTATTTCATGTGTTCAAGTCAGAGTGTAGACTGAGCATGTTAAAAATGCATACAAATAATAGAGCCCAATTAAACTTCTAGAGCTGAAAACAAGTGATTAAAATGAAAAATCCAACCTGAGACTATTGGACAGAATTGACAGGAGATTAGACATTCAGAAGAAAAGATTAGTGAACTTGAAGATGTAGCAAGTAGTCAATGTATGTGTAATTGGATTCCCTAATATGTAAGATAGGGAGGAAAAAACTATTGAACAAGTAATAGATAAGAATTTTTAAAGTTGATAAAAAAAATTATGCATTTTATAAATTTTAAATGTATACATTAATTTCAAGCATACAATGAATTTCAAGCATAGAAAAACCTGAGGAAGACTGCACCATCCTCTTATTGCTGAAACGCAGAGGTAGACAGAAAAACCAATTACAAGAATGAAGACTTTCTAGCTGTTTAACTTTGAGAGTCATTAGGAAGGGGAAATGCAAATAAAAACCACAAGGCAACACCAAACACTTCTCTCAACATCTAAAATGAAGATTGTCAAGTACTAGCAAGGATGTAGCAACGAGAAATCTCTCCCATTGCTGATGAAACACGGAAAGAAGCAACCACTTTGGAAAACAGCTCAGTATTATTTTTTAAGTTAAGCACATATCTAGAAGATAATCCAAGATATTTTCAGAAGCGATTAAAACATGTCCATATGAAGAATTTTACAGAAATATTTATAGAAGTAGTGTTTATAGTAGATTAAATATGGAAGCAATCCTAATGTCTGTTGATTTGTTAAGGAATAAAAACGTAATAAATTATTAAAATGAGAGCTAGACTATGTCTGGTGATTTAACGTATGCAGATGCTCTGGGAAAGGCATGATAATCTGTAGTGATAGAAACAAACCAGCCAATGCATAGGGATGGGAGTTAGGTAGGTAGGGGGTAGAGGGGTAACAAAGGGGCAAAAGGAAATTTCTAGAGGCGATAGGTACATTCTTTCCTGATGTGGTGAGATTGACATAGTGTGTACATGTGCCAGAGCTTATCAAACCACATGCCTTATTTTTAAAAATTTATTTATTTATGCACATAAATGTATATGGGCATGTGTGCTATGTGCTTGGAGTCAGAGTCATTGCCTGTACTCTACCTTCTTCCAGAGACAAGGTCTCTTACAGATATTAACAAGTCTGGCTCATGAACTCTACATAGCCCACAGGCAGCTTTCATAGATGCTAGGGAATTGAACCCAGGCCAGCAGGATTTGTAAGAAGGTGTCTTTAATCACTGGGCTAAAGCCCCAGCTCCAACTGCAGGCTTTAAACGAGTGTAGATCATCCTCAATCAATTATACCCAATAAATCTGCATTAACATACAACAAAGATACCTTCATAGGCATGTTTGTTGCCACACTATTCACAATTGCCAAGCTGTGCAATCAGTCTAGATGTCTGTTAACACAGGAGTAGATAAAGAAACTGTGGCATGTATACACAATGGAGTCTTATTCAGCCACGATGAAGGGTGAAATTATGGTGTTTGGAGGCAAATGGAGGGAACTGGAGATAATCATATCGAACAAAATAAACCAAACTCGGATTTTCTCTCATGCATGGATCCTAGATCTTTTATAGATATATAAAATCATTTATATGTAGGACATAAAAGCAGAACAGAGATTGGGGAGGAGATGAACAGGTTGGGGGAAGAACAGAAGGGGGTATGCATGGGATGAATATAGTCAAATTGTATGATATACTTCAAAACATTTGTCTTTATGAAGCCCAACACTCTGTACCAGGACTTATAAATTAATGAAAACTATAAATCCATATATCAAAAAAATAAAAAAATAAAAAACCAACTCAACGAACTCAAACACAGGAAACACAAGGAAGACCATACTGGGCACACTGTACTTTTAAAAGCCAGAGGAAAAAGATACAAGTGAAAGTAGATTTCTCATCAGCACTGATGCAATCTAGAATAGAGAAGAGCAATATATTTAACATGCCAGAAGAAAAAAAGTCTTATTTGGAAACAAAAAGCACACTATCGGATAGCCTGCCTCTCCCCCCTCCTGCTGGCCAGGACTGACTGCTAAGATGGCTCCATCCTTCAGAACTGGTCCTCCACCTTCCACTGGTGCTCTGAATCCCCCCCCCCCAAAAAAAAAAGCAGTTGGGAAGAAGAGGAAGAATTCAGGCAGTGACAGTAAGACACATGTGGGTTGCTTTTCACAACTCAGAACTGGTGGGGAATCCCAGATGCTGTGCCTGCTCTTTACCATGTCTATCCGTGGTTTCCCTGTTTCCTCTACTAGAAAACGGGCAGAATTCGAATTGTTTTGATCACTCCTACATGTATACAGCTGTAAATCTTTCTTAAAGGAATGTATGAATGATGAATTTTATTGTTCATGTGTAGAGCATTACCAGAAAACTGACAATCCTGATGGTGAAACTCCCCGATCTATCACAAATTCACTAGTTTTAAGGTTTTTCTAGTTTTAAACAATTTGTAGGTTTTGTTACAATAACCCCGTTCGCCCTAGCACTCACTTCTTGTGTCATACACTGTCCCTTCCCTCATGCTCTTATGTAATTGAATAAGGAAGACTATGGTATGACTCTTATTTAGGGATGCTAAACTCATTTTTTAGTGAGACAGAGTGAAATCTGACCATGTGAAGCTCGGCCAGAGGAGGAACAGAGTTGAGGAGTGTTGATTTCAGTTGAGCTGGGGCTGATCCTTGCAGTGAGATCGAAGTGCTGCATTCATGAATAGATCTATGGCTTATTCAAATAACCCAAATCAAGCATTTAAGCAAGTCATTTCACCTGAGAGCAGTTTTGTAAGAGATTGAATGGTGGGAAATTGATGACTTCAGTCATGCTTTTCTTTCTGCAGGGACTCAGCTCACCATCTGGGGTTGTAGGGTGAGGCTGGGGCGGGGAGGGGGAGCTGAAGCAGGGACCCTGGGGAGTTGTTGAAAGGGCATGGATGTCTTAATAACAACATTCTCTCAATCTTCCCGAAGCATTGACATGGAAATCAAAATCAGTCATTAAGCTCTTGCTATAAGGGGCTACAAGGCTGACAATTTTTATATACTTCAACACCTGTTTATAATATTTAATCAGGTCTGCACTTTGCACATGAACACCTCCTTGGTGGTTAGTTTTCTTTTGAAAAAAATGGGTCCCATATATTCCAGGATTTGCAAATTTGACCTTCCTGCATGGGGAATGGGAGACAGCAAAAGGGCATCCATTGATGTCTGTTTTTGTTTTTGTTTTAATCTTATTAATAGTTAGGGACCTACTCTATAAGGTTTCAAATTTTTCTTAGTCTGTCAGCCTCCATAACCATGGAGAACATTCCTTAGAATCAATCTTTTCTTATACAATCTGGCTCTTTTTTTGGAGTCCCTCATAGCAGGCTTAGTTTTATTGCATTTTTGGTGGCAAACAACATGGAAAACAATATTGTAGAAAAAGTTTCTAGGGTTGCCCATCCCAACCCCAGGAGCCATGACTATGAAGAGATCATTACTGTGAGGATCAGAGTTCAGATCCTTAGCACCCATCTACATGCTGGGCCAGCGTGTCAGCCATCAAGAGGCAGAGGCAAAGGATCCCTGGGGCAAGGTGGCTCCAGTGGGCAAGCTCTGGATTCAAGGGAGACACCTTGCCTTGGCAAATAAGGTGGAGAGCTATCAAGGAAGATACCTGATGTCAATGTGCACCTGCACACGTGTGCCCACACACACGTGACAGGCGTACCACACACGTCCATGTGCACACATTAAAGTTTTATTCATTTGCTTTTTAAAAAAATATTTTATTTATTTGCAGAGAGAGAGTTTGGGCAAACCAGGGCCTCTAGGCACTGCAAAGGAACTCCAGATGCATGTGCAGCTCTGTGCATCTGATTTTACGTGGGTACTGGGGAATTGAGCCTGGGTCCTTGGGCTCTGGAGGCAAGCGCCTTAACTGTTGAACCATTTCTCCAGCCACATCAATTTGTTTTTGATGGCACCTCATTCTCCTTTTTTTTTACCTTACTCACTTCCCTCTACTAACTCCTTTTAGTGGCTCCTTTTCATTAAAAACAAAATATGTGTAGTGAGTGTACTGTAATGGAGACCCTATGTGAGCAAAGTATGGAGACCTTATCAAGAGCTACCTGGGCCTTGTCCTAGGTACTTGCCAATATATATATCTACAGTGATGTGGTAAAATTCACATGGGAGTGGGTAAATGTGCTCTGGAAGCCAAAATAAGGAAGTTTAACTCTGGGAGGTTAGGGAGGGCTCCTCCTTGTGGAGGGCTCTACAAGGAGATGACAATTGAGGAAGACCTGGAAGAACAAGACGTTCCAGCCAGAAGGACAGGAAAGGCAAGGATATTTCACAATGTGTCCCATTAACGGAACAGCATGAAGTTTTGTGTGGCTGGATTTTTAGGTGTAAATGGGAAACTTGTGGAGAAATGACCTGTAAGAAGATAGCATGTCAGAGTTTACAAATAGAATTTACTAGAAATAATTACCTTACTGAAATGCTTAGGCTTTGATAACTATCCATTAAATTCAGATAAAGTCCAAACTCCCTAAAAAATTACTGAAAATGCTCACCAGCATCACTCTCCTCTCTCTCTTGTTTTCACTCATTTACTCCTTCGTTTAATGTCAGAGGTAGTGTTGTGGCACATCATGGAAGGAATGCAGGTCCTTAGGACTGTGGCTTTCACCTCTAGATGAAGTGAAAATCTCCTGCATGTGGCCACATCTAATTTCCAACCTCACTAGTCACTTAGCGACTACTGTCTGATAATAGAATGATTTGGGAGGCAAGGGCTCAGGCAAAGGCACAACTAAGGCAAGTGTTACAATAATCCAGAAATGTCCATGGTCTAGATCAGGATGGGAGCCGAGGAGACGGTGAAAGAGGCTCTTATTTCGCAATTTAAACGTGTGTGTGGGTGGAATTTGCTGTTGGACTAAACATGAAGTATGGTAGGGAAAACTGGGGGTGGAGATCAGGGATGAAAACAGCTAATTTTGCCTGAATCACAAGATAGAGGCAACTTTCATTTATTGCTAGAGTTTGTGAACAGAGTAGGTTTGGGGTTAAATAGGAGTCAGTTGCTAACATGTGACTTCAAGATGCCTCTCAGATATCCAAGCTCCACTTTGAGTAGGAACCTTGCATATAGGAGCTGAGAGTTTGGATGAGAGTCCTTAGTGGTTTACTTAGAATGTAAAGCTATGAGACTACATGATATCACCTAGGAGTGAGAGTAGATGAAGAGAAAAACAAAACAAGGCTGAGGCCTTGAACTCCAGCTCTAAAGTCCTGGCAAATGTGAAAGAACCAACAGGGCGAAGAATCATCAGGAGGAGGTGAAAGAGAGCTCTCAGAAAAACATAAATTTCTGAGGTCACATGAGGAAAAATGTTGACTAGGAAAGGAGCACAGAGTGTCAAATGCTGATGTCGGGTCAGACAGGACGAGGTCAAAGGAATGACTACTGGGTTTTGCAATGAGGAGATCATTAGCACATGGTCAGAGCAGCTCTACTAGACTTGGGGAGAAATCTAATTGGAGTATATTCAACAAGAATCAGGGAAGGGGGCACCTATAGCCTGTGAGTAAGGCAGTCCTTTCAAGTGTGACAGTCAGACAGTCAGACGTCTGCAGAGGCAGCCCCTCCCCTTGAGTGGGAGATGTCTAGCTAGAGCTACAACCTAGGGGCTAAAACTAATTGGTCAGATATGAACCAATCAGCTGTCTCTCTGACTCACCTGGGAAGAACTTAAATTAACTTCCCTAGAGAAAAGCCCTCCTCTTCCCCCACATGGCAATGGAGTAGAAAGACTGCTGAATTTCCAGGCCTTAGGAAGGTAAGGCCTTCCCCATCCCAGCTAATGACTGGGGTGGGGGCAGGCTCCAGACTTTTTTCCTCATGAATCTCTCTTTCTTATGATAGGAGCTCTCTGTTATCTTTTCTTCTGCTGCTTATTTAGCTGAACAACTTAAGTTCTGTTAGACTCTCCACGTGTTCTCTCCACACTGGTGGCTGGAGAACTCTGTAACTTCCCACGTGGTGACTGGGAGGCTTCCGCATCCAATTCTCCTTTTCCTAAATTAATTAACCTAGAATAAATGTGTAGTAAGATTTATTTCTGTCCCTGTGTATAATTCTTTTGCATTAGAGGACATGAACTGGGGAGGGGCGGAGATTCAACAGTAAAAAAAAAACAAATATAACTGTGCCAGTATTTTCTTGTATCACAAGGAGCATGGTTATGAAGTGAAGGAGGCAGTAAGGCCATTGCATGGGGTAGAGGTGAAATCAAGAATTATTTTAAAGGTTTGAGAAATAGAAATTTTATAATCCAGTGGAAATGAAGGTATGAGAGAGGGGGTAGAACTGCTGGCAATTATGTTGAGTAGGCAAGGATGCCTGGTGTCCAATAAAGAGCTGTCTCAGAGAGTCCTGAACAAGTCACCCCCAACAGATATTAATGACAGACAGCAGTAGACATGGGAGAATAGATGTAGATGGCTGCGGTGAGTTTGCAAGATATTTTTCCTAGTAGTTTGATACTCTCGGTCAAATAACAAAACAAATGATCAGACGAGAGACAAGAGAGGATGGGGACAGTTGGGGGAGGGGGTCTGCAGAAAAAGTGCTGTGCTTTCCTCCATCACACCAGGTATTGACACAGACGAGAGGAAGGTTGGTTTTTACCGTTAGCTCCCCATGCCTTTACCTTCACATAGATGATTTCATCTGCCTGGAATGCCCTATTTAACTTGTTTATTCATCTTTTCACTTCAGGTTCAACTGTAGCTTGAGCCTACCAGGCAGAGCTAATCACTCCTTTTTGGAAGTTACTGGGTACCGTGTGCATCCTTCCATTATAACTGTTTCCATGTTGTAATCATTGCCTTCCCCATCTCTACAGGTAGTCTGACTATTCCTTTGGGGAACAACTGGTCATTTCTGTGTCTACCATGGTGCTTGGCCCCATGGATGGTATTCATTAACTACCTACAGAATTGAACCAGATTGAATTGAACACCATGGAGAGAATCAGCAGAAAGAATTGGCTGGCAGATGTGGGGTCTAGAAAAAAGAAAGAATGATCACATTTTGGACCAAGCTTGGCTGTTCTACAAGGAAGGGGGATCCTGTTCCTGGGGTTGGTACTTCAGTGGGAGAGTGACATTTGCCCTAAATCTGAACTGAGTCAATAATGTTTACTCCTGTGGAGACTGCCTTGAAGAGAAAAGAGAATTCATACATCTGGAAGAATTTTGTCAATGAAAGAGTGCTACATAGTACAATATATATATATATATATATATATATATATATATTACTTTGGCAAGATGATGGAGATGTGTGGAACAGCGGCACTGTAACCAAAGCAGAGCAGTTAAAGATAAAAAGAAAGATTTTTATCTGTGACCGCCTTGTTTGGTCTTTCTATTCTTAAGTCTCCATGGAAGATGTTTATCACAGATTGTTTGGTTACAGTGAGTTCCAGGGCCTCTCATTGTTTCTGAGCCAAGAGTCCCTGTGTGACCTCCTTTGTCAGCCAGGTGCTGTCCTAGACAAAAGTGTCAGCAATTCTGCGGAAGGTGGGGGATGGATGAGCAGGCAGCTGACGTGGCTACCTCTGGTGGGATGCACCGGTCTGTGACATGCATGCATCAAGGAAAATAACCAACCTTCTACAACATTCCAGCACTCAAGCAACTCTTTAACACGTGGGGAACATTAACACATCCAAGGCAATAAAGGGAGATTGTAGCGGGAACTGGGCACAGCGGGTGAACACCCAGGGCTTCACTGTTGCACTTCCCCAGAGTTCGTGTCTCAGAATCCCAATAAATTGGACAACTTTGACAAAGAGTATTTTCTTATCACACATGTTTATAATAGATTCGAGTCAGTTCAGAGGATTTGGAAAGAGACGGGGGAAACAGCCCAAACACCACATCTAGCCATCAGGGTGGGGAGAACGAACACATGGGAGAGGTTTTAACAAAATCTATGCTGTTCAGTTAAACAAGCAGGAAAAGAAAAGATCATGAGAAGGAAAGATTTAGGTGGAAGAGAAATCTAGCCCCTCACCACAGGCTGTGGTGTGAGGCTGGGGAGACCTTACCAGTCCCTGGAGAGTCAAAGGTCCTTCTTCTAGGCCATGTGTGTGAGGAAGAGAGACAGAATTATCTGTTTAGTGAGTATTTCCTGCCCCAGGTGAGCAGGGAGACAGGTGGTTGGTTTATACCTGACCATCAGTTTGAGCACCTAGGTTTGAGCTCTAGCTAGACACCTCCCACTCAAGGGGAGGGGGTCTATGGAGCTTGTCTGAAACTGTCACAATCCCCCCTCTGAAGAAATAACCCTAACTGTTGTTAGGGTACTGGGGTGTGGAATAGAAAAAAAAGCACCAGAAAGAAGTACATACATGTTTAACACACAAGAATACCCATTTTGATCCTGCAGGAGGCAAGGCAAAGCTCCGACTAGGGAAGGGTTAAGGCAGAGCTTGGCAAGATTGTGGGGGTCTCTCTCCTAAACTCCCACCAAGATCTTTGATGATAACATGAAGTAGTATTGTTTTAGCCCAAATTCTAACTCTTATTCTAAGTTGTTTAATCTATTTGTGGCTCTCCTCCCCTTCCTACACCAGTCTAGACACCACGCCCAGCATATAATTCTTTGTCATCTGCTGAATCTGCCTTGTGGACCTTGAGCCTTAGGTATGGGTGTTCCTACCACCACTCCTCCCTCATTCATTCTGGACCACATGACTTACTAGAAGTTACACAGCCATTGACATCACTGTAACTTTATTATTGGCAATGTCACATGGATCCTTTGGCTCCTTAAAAATGTTAAATCATTATATTTATTTATCATATCCAAACAAGAGTGGTGAAGACTCAAATGAGGCCACAGCTCCATTTTCATGCATCAAATATTTTCTTTGCCTTGGGGCCTCCCTGCCAGTCCTGGCAGAGACCTGGTCCTCTTCTGATTTGGAGCTGCTGGCCCCAAAGGGTGAAGTGTGGCCCATGTAGGAGAAGGGGACATAGGAAGCCAGAGAGTGGTGAAGAATGGTAACTGAATCCCAACTGTAGTAATGGAATTTCAAAGGAATGTTAGTGCATCATCCATGTGCTCCTTCACATGTGTCCTTAGGAAAATATGTTTTCCTAAGTGGTTTTTGAAGGTTTTATATACATACATAATAAAATTCATGTAATTTGAAGGGGCATCCAATAATTGCAAACTTCTCTTCTACCTTAGTCCTCTATTACTCTTTTTTAAAAAATATTTATTTACCTGTGTGTGTGTTTGTGCATGTGCACATATGAGAACATTAGGGTCTCTTGCTGCAGCAAATGAATGCTGACACTTTTTATGTTGGGCTTTATATGGGTACTGGGGAATTGAACCCTGGGTTGGCAGGTTTTGTAGGTAAGCACCTTTAACCACTGAGCCATCTCATGAGAGACATCCTGAATAGGGTGTTCCTTGAACTAATATTTAGAAAGGAATTAGGCCTTAACAAGGCAGTGCTGGGGTAGGATGGATATAGGGATGCCAAGGAAGAGAGAGAATCAGAAATAAGAGCTGGGAGTTGAATCCATCTCACAAATAACTTCATAGTCAACAGTTTCCCCAAATTTCTTTCTTTTTTATTCTAATATCTGACATCATTATCTGTTTGCTCACCAGAAATTCATACTACTTTGATTCCTCCTGTGTCCTCACCCTCACTTTTCACTAGTAATAAGCTTCCATTGATTCTGCTGCATCGGTATTTCTCCACCTTTTCTTAGGGCCAGTACAATGGTCTCATCATTGAATGTGCCCCGTACTCTGTATAGAATGATTGTGCTAGCATGGGCAGCTGATTACATCACCTCCTAGCCCCAAACTGGCTTTTCCAGTAGAATAAGAATGACCTTTGTCATACCTCTTCTGCCCCACCTCTTTTACCTGTCATTCCCTGACCCTTTCCAATCTGGACTCCAGCAAGCTATCAACATTAGCTCTTGCCTATGGGTCTTGCGCCACCACATTGTACAATAATATTTATTTTATTTTATTGACTTTATTTTATTTGATTTTTTATAAATATCTTTATTATAAATAATTATATACCTTGTATGAGCAAATCTTGTGAATGTGTCCCCATTTACCTCCTCTCTGTCCCCTACCCACTTGGGTACTTCCTCAGTGCACATACTGGATCAGTCCATAGGTTGGGAGGTTATGAACTGTGTCCAGAAGTAGCCAGTTTTTCATTCTTTTTATTTTTTCCTTCCCCTTGTGTACTGTTGCTGAGGGGAGCAATGTCTCTGGATATTCTCCCCCACCATGACTCTTACATTCTTTCCACCTCCTCTTCCCCTCAGTTCCCTGAGTCATAGTGGGTGAGTTTTAAGTCTGCTTTGTGGTTGAGATCTTAAGTATCTCTAGATCTTTTCCCTGGGTTGTGTTTGTTGGGGAGAGGTCACGGACCCCTGGCCCCCTGCAGTTAGCCCAAGTCTCGCTGGACAGCAGGAGATGGGCTCCATTAGGGAGAGGTGAAAGCGGTGGCCAGAACAGACACACATGGCCCAGAGACATGTCAGGCACATCTCAAATCTTTATTCCAGCATCCAACCTTTTATAACCCAAGTGTCATGGTTTGATACAGGTGTCCCCCACAAACAATTGAATGTGTTCTGATAGATCGATCCTCAGCTGATGGCAGTTTGGGTTTTACAACCTCGATGAAGCTGTGTTGTTGGGGGCAGGCTTATGGGGTTATAAGCCAGCTTCCCCTTGCCAGTGTTTGGCACACCTTCCTGCCGCTGTTTGCAGTGCTGTG